>PDGT01000104.1:13616-46846 GCA_003671415.1 Megathymus violae | reverse complement strand
CGGTTCTGGAAACCCTATTCTAGACCTTTGCAGTATCCATGACGAAAGACGATGCAAAGTATAAGCATAGAAATAGCATAGAAGCTAACAAGTCCGCCTTCTCTTTAGCTGTATGAGCCAGCGAGCCATCTGGCTTTACCAGTGTAATGAGCGTGGTCGACTGAAAAATCTCTACCGCTTTAGTCAGAAACCAAAAATCTCTATTGTCAGATGGTTTTGCGCCGATATATTAGATTTTTTCCGATTTTAGAAAATTTTTGCCGAGATTAAATTTAGAATTGGACTTTAACGTTAAAACTGGTGGCGAGGCTTTCTTCTTAGAACTGATATCCGTAGCTTTGCAGTCTCGAGCACTTCCCAAGTAGATACGGCGAATGTTTGGACTTCTCAGCCTGAGCGCATTCGGCGTTAAACTAAGGGCGAACTTAACCACCGACGGGGACGTCAGAAAAAGGGATGAAGTAGGCCATCGCTTGATGTACCACATCGGTTATAACAGCTGCGCAACTTGAGGGATCTTCAGAAGAAAAGCAGATCAGCCGTCATGAAAAAAGAAATGCCGCATCTTACCCCAATCTACTGACCTGTTTTACCATACTCGCCGCGCATCATGGAAACTCGATAAACTGTATGATTATTATTAAAGGTATTATTTAACCTGTCACATAAATGAATTTCGCGACCGGGATCGAATTTTGCATCCTCTGGTCGCTAAACAAATAAGCAGATTCACGACCAGTTGTGTTATAGTGTAATTTAAAAATCGTTACACAAATTTTAAACGCAATTAGCGTCTAAACTAAACTAAAACGTTCTCAAAGGTTTAAACAGGAAACTTTATAAGGGTTATTCCCACAGAATTTTAAAAAGGTATGTTTAAAAAGAACATTGGTTACTCGCGGTATACGATAAATTTAGACAAAATTACTTTCAAAGAATCTCCTCGACCGAAACTTTCCAAGCTAATCTCTCTTTTATTAACCGTTCATTAATTGTAACAAACGCGCTGCCAGAATAAGACCCTTCAATTAATTTTTAACCCAACTTGTATGAGCTCACTAACTTTAATGGTCAATTAATCTAAATGGACGCAAAGAAGTTTCAGAAAATTAATAATACGAAATATCGAGTTTAAAATAATTTCCTTCAGTGTAATAAATTTGAGTCGGTAGTTTTTTCTTGTAAAGTCAAATATGTTTTGACGACCCTTGACCATCGTTGTGACGTGGTGGCCCTGCGTGCCAAGCGAGAGGTGACGTATGTTCTAAGCCTCCTCAGTTACGAAGTGAGACCAGTGCGCTAACGTGGGCCGTATTTTTAAGTGTTCTTTATGTTGAAAATATAGATGGGATTTATCAGATCTATTCGTCTTTCCGAAGCGATATAACCTGTCGACGTTTCTAAAAATATCGTCATTGCTTATCGAATGTTGCCATAGACCGAACTAGAGTATTCCAAAATTTTGTGTAACAAACATAAATTTAATGACGTTTTCAAAATATATTGCGTGATTGGGCAACAACATGGGCTTATAAAAGTAGAATAAGTTTGTATAATCTTCATGTTTCTAAATCATTTCAAAATTTATTCAAAATCTTATAAAGCTAGTCTGTGCAGTAGTTAAATTTGTTTATACCAAGTATGAACTTGTATTAACTTTTTTATATCGATAGCCGACTAACGAGCTGACGAGCCACCTGATGGTCAGTGGTCACGTTCACCAATGGACTTCAGTAACACCAAAGCCATCACTAATGCGTTGCCGGCCAAGAAGGAAGGAGAAAAAAGTCCTGGTTTTCAAGCCTCCAGCCGGAACGCGTCTAATCGTTTTTCAGCTAACTCCAGCAAAAGGGTGATAGCCAACCAGGCAGACTTTACAGAAAAATAATAATACCAATAATAATATTAATGACTTAATGATAATATTGTTAGCAGCAAAGTGACGTCACATCCGTTAAGAGGAGGAGACGGCGGACAGTCACCGCCAAGCACATAAGTGCTTCTCTTATATAAATAAGACGATAAGCGCTCGTCTGGAGACACTTCTATTTGCAATGAACGTGTTAAGGAGAAACTCTGCCCGTTTGAATAGTCAATTCTGTTTCGTTTAGAATTGATTTATAAAAGTCTGCTTGATTTGCCATTTCGTAATTTATAAATTTCACCATTTAAAATACTCGTGATCTGAATGAAGTTCTTATTTTTATTTATTTAGTCCCGTTCTGCTAACAATATATAATATTGATAATATAATCCTTATGCGAAACCCTACCACCAAGCAGGCCGACTTCTGTCGCCTCTTAAGACATGGTGTTCTGCCAGCATGGGATTGGGGTCAGTATTCTAGGCTGCCCCAATGCGGCTAAAAATTTATTTAGTCTCAGTTAAAATAATGGCTAATTCATCGATAATGTCTAAACATTTACAATCGAATTCCACTCCTCTTGACAAAATTGCCACATTATAAATTTTAAGCATATGCAAAAGCTTTTAATGACAAAATAGAACACAACCAATTATTGCTTATGCGACATTGGGCATTCAATATTATCATAATCAAGTTTTGCTCATAGTGACTTACGGCTCAACAAATCATTGTGAAAGAATAATAATGCAAATAGTCATAATTATTTATTGCAATTTGATTAAGATGATCGGTACGATGCTTCTTGCATTTATTACTACAGCAAACAATAGATATGGATACATAATACTGAAGGGACTATGTAGCATGACCGGCTATTTCACAAAGTTTTTATTGAAGCGTGAGGTATGTGGGAAGTCGAATCTAATTGCACATGAACTTGCTAAGATGATACACACCTATTCACTTTCCATTAAGAGGACCAAAATTAACTATATCGTCATGCGTATAATAGCAATATTGTCAAACTTAAAACTTTTACGCAGAGAGCATGAATCCTGTATTGTCTGCGCCTGCGCCATGTCCCGCTCCTACATCGTTTAGACTTATTTACCGCAAATTACAATCATTCTTGATGATATCCGAATTTTGCAAAGTTAATTCACTTTGTTGCTTCGTCCAATGTGTAGCTGGAATAGGAAACGAGAAACTCGATAACGAAACCAAATATAATTCGGGCGTACACACACTTGTCACCAACGCGTATCGACTCACGATACTTTGTGAATGTGCGAATCTAAGACTAACATTTTAGCAATTTTAATTTCCTTCTGCTGTCATATTTAAACTACTTCTATCTTTGTATGTCACATATGGGATACCAATATCACAATTCTTCTTAAATGTTTTTTTGTGTTTTCTTTGCAATAAACAGTTTCCTAGTTTTTATCATGGCCAGCAATACGTTGTTGACCTCCCTATTATATCAGATGTGCATCAGCGATGGAGAACATTTATCATCATATGGTCCTTCAGCTCTTTGGCCAACTCTGACTAAAATAAACTTCGAATTGTCTCTCTAATAAGCTTGACTCTCATCTCAAAATGAAGTGATAAAGACAGTAGACCGATAGAATGCACATACCTTTAAAAACATTATGAAGAACACTTATTTACGAAATTTCCTCGCGATGTTTACATTTAGCAAAGCAAATGATCATTTATTTCTAATACGCACATAATTTACTTAACTTAACTTTAATCTTAACGTTAATTGCAGATTAATTACCTAGGCTCACCCTTTGTGAGCCTGACGTTCGAATACTAATGTAATCTATTTCTGTATTCCTTTAATGCTCCGGTAAACTTCTGCGCTTACACCCATCTCCCTTACTCAGTTAAAAACATTAAAACCTACATATATATTCCTTCATTATGTCCGCCAAAACAAATTACGTCATAGTGTAGGTACTAATTTACACCTTAACATTGCTCATCAACGAAAGATACAACATGTCGAATATTCCTTGTGCTACTTATCAGCCTCATCCTAAATCGTGTTGGTTATAGATTTAAAGAGCTCCTGGTGTTTGAATGCTCACTGGCACCAACAGGTTACTCGTCTGCTCGTTAAATATAAAAATTAAGAAAATAAAGCATCTTCCGTATTCTCTTACTGACGTAATTTTGCTTGTGCTCTCTCTTAATCCCTCAATTATATCTCACTCACAAAACTTAACTTACAAAAAAGATAATTATTGGACTGTTGTCCAAGTTGAGGCAGTAAAGTAGGTCGCTAAATTTTGTCAAGCTGTCAGTACTGCAAAATCCCCGTTGGAAGATAACAAGTTTTGCGCGGTCTTATCAGTCCCAACGTGTACAGCAAAAAATTTGTTGGCACAACAAATTTACCGGGAACAAACAGATAAGTAAGGAGAAATAGGAAGCTGAGCCACCGCATTTTACGAAAAATAACTGTCTGGTCCGAGAGGAACTCGTCTCACCCACCGATGTTGCAGATTTAACTCGACTGTGTCCATGTGGGAAAGTTTGTTTCTTATCCAGCGATTTATACATTACGCAACTGGTATTAGAGCTGTCTGTAGTGACAGTAACCAAACAATGGCTCGTCTGCTCACCGAAAAATGCTTATCAAAGAAAACAAAACATAAAAAACTTAACAATACACATACAGTAACAGGGGACAAATGAAACTGAATAATGTAATATTTAAATGTAATAATTTAAAATTAATAAATAAGTCCTTAGATGATTAAATATAGAGTTGAAAATTAAAACCTCCATTCCGTCGGTGGAGTTTTACACCATGCGTACCTATGAATGAGATAGAATATTATTTAATTTACACTATAGAACATGCATGAACACGTCCTTCACTCGGAGATGACTTTCCCTTGAATATTTTATTTACACACACACACACAGTAAAGTTATAGAAAATATTATGTTATTAATGATGTCGGGCGGATTTTTTAAAAACGAATACCACATCCTGTAAATGATTACAAGAGCACTCTTTCCTCTATTTTGTTTCAGAAATCTTGGCGTTATGACCTTACAACTTATTTCATAAAAACACAACCCATATTAATATCTTATATAATCTCGATATATAATATCGATATAAGTATTATCTTGAAAAGGACCAACAGAGGCTTTCTGTTGGTGAATGATTTTTTTTAATTATTTAAGTAGTTCCAAAAAATATAAGAAAATGTAATCATTTGTGTAAAACAAAATCTCCACCGTCGCAATCTATTTCTGTTTTAAGGAAAGATTTTTGAGCATCTATTCAGTAACAAGTATGAGTACCTATAAAATGTACTTTATCATATAGTTCGGGACTTTACTATACCGAAATTCAATCATTTAACAAATATCTATTAGCGATCTTCCTTTCGTTAGGTTTAGGTTAGGTTCAACAATTATTTACAAATACATAAACACGATACAATAGAACATCGAAAAATTTTGAAACCTTAAAGATATCTGTGTACGCGTGGACGCCATTGATTGATCTCTATATAACAGTCATCGGAGACGCTGTAATAAGTTGAGCCATAATTAAAGCACAATAGCCAATTATTAATAAACAATGTTGATTGGAAGTTGCAAAGAAATGTATGTGGAAAAAGTAAAAGATTCCCTTACGATTTATTCTCTTTTAAGTGCAAAGCTTTATAAACTTCACTCCGTATATTTAAAATTATGTTGAACAATAAGCTCTGACTATTAATAAGGAAACAGTGCTCAAGTATTGTAAGCGGTTACAGCCGGCATAAGGATTTGTGACATTTTCATTAATTCCCAGAATCGCCGTGGCGCATGTGATTGATTCCCTTTTGGGATTTTAAGATCTTTATGAAATCTTGAATCCTAACCAACCTACCCTGCTCTTGGTGCATCCTGCTGAACCACGGGCGAGGCTATGACTTAGCTGTACACTACTCAGTTTAATTCCAATTCAGTTATATGGTCGTCCTTAGCTACAACGCTTAACTTAAAATTCACCGTAAATTATAAAAATATTTACCGCTTCGTATTTTGTTAGTAACGCCGTATTGCTGATTTCCGTTGCTAGCCATATCCACTTCCCATGAGATGGCGTACGTGTTCGAAGACTCTTAAAACAAATAAGGTGTCCAACATTGCCGTGTTAAATAAACGTACACTTGCATTTTTCGGCCACTATAATTATATTATTTATATTGTGACGAGTCTCAATTGTCGAATTTATTTTGAAGATGTGATGATGAATGAATCGTATCCGATTTTAATATAATAAAATTATTTTACGATCCCAACTTTCAATTATTATCCTGTTCTTACTTAATAATCGAATAAAATCGGCAACATTTTTTAATTATTTTGTTATTGTATAAACGGTAAACGAAATTTTCGTAATTTTCTCGATTAATGGTAAAGATAGGGTTTCAATGTGGCTAGTATTTGTACCTACAATAATTTACAGACCTACAAATAGCAACCAAAAAGGCTACTACACACAATATTTTCCATACTTCCTGACTGGTTAACTCACCAGTTGTTCAATTTACACAAAAAAGAATAACTGTCAATGTCAAATCCATATACCAGACCGAATATTTAAAACATTTGACTTTAAATTTATGATTATAATTTATACCAATTAGTAATACAATGGACGTGAACATTTCGCAATGCTTCCTAGTCATAAGAGAAGAGGTGAGTCTTTAGCCTTTATTATTGGCCGACTGAATCACTTCAGGGCGTACCTAAATGCTAATGTTAACTACTTAAAACAATGCCAAAAACCAATAATAGCCAACACATCAAACACCTATCTGATTTTAACTGAAAACTATTGCCAAAACACTGCGAAAAGCTCTTTGTACCTAAAAACAGTAACATCAGAGCCTCTCCCTAGACTCAAAAGGACTGGAACAAGAAGAAACATATTTTTTCCTATTATTGTAAAGTGCACAAAACACTCAGGACTTTTTCGCTACTTTACATTTCCAGACACGTCTGAGGTATTTCTGGTTATATACAAAACTTTGGGATTCGGTGACACGCTTGCGTGCTCATGGTTATGTACAAGGGAGGTTTTGTAAACATTTTATTTGTATGACACAGACTGAATAAATTTTAGAAATAGCTTCGTCACAAACCCATCCGGAAAATAGTGGTAACGAGATGTATTGTGTATAAACTTATTACAAATCAACTAGGAAGCAAACAACGTTTACAGTAAATTCATTCAACTCCCATTCCATCATTATTCAAGAATAAGCTAAAACGAAAGTATTCTGCTGTATTTTTTTTTATGTTTAACCCGACAAACGAGCAGACGATCCACTTGACGGTAAGTGGTCACCGTCGCCCATGGACATCAACAAGACCAAAGGTATCAATGATGAGTTGTCGGCCAGGAAATGAGAAAAAAATAGCTGTACAGCTAGCTACTGCGTTTATTCACTGTTACGAAAAAGAAACGGCTCAAGCTCTCAATCGCCTAGAAGCTGATCGATACACAGAAATTAAACTTTCTGTTTTTTTTTATGTTAATAGCCGACAAACGAGCAGACGAGCCACCTGATGGTAAGTGGTCACCGTCGCCCATGGACATCACCAAAACCAATGGTATCACTGATGCGTTGTCGGCCAGGAAATTAGAAGAAGGTAAAAAAGAAAGAAAGAACTGGCTCTCAAGCCCCCACCCGGAACACGACGAGTCGTTTAGCGGCTGACTCAAGCAGGAGGGTGGTAGCTAGCCAGGCAGGCTTTACGGAAAGATAATAATACCAGTAATAATATTAATGACTTAATAATAATACTGATAATATAATCTTTTCGCGAAGCCCTACCACCAAGCAGGCTAACTTCTGTCGCCTCTTACGACACCCTGTTTTGTCAGCATGGGATTGGGGGGAGTATTCTAGGCCGCCCCAATACGGCCAAAATACGGCTGTTTTAAGTCTCAAAGACTTCTCTTCGTTGAAAGAGAACCTTAAGCGTTTTACTTATTGAAGATTAAAGCTTTTGGATTGAAGACATACTTCATATAACTTAAACACGATTTACCTTGGATATATATACTCGCATACTGGTTGGTGTACTTGAGATTAATCAAATTTAATTCGAATTAATTCATCATCATTTATTCTCTGAGAACATTGTAGAGACCCATTGGTTATGCAGATTTCCTTTCAGTTTCCTCCGTCAAAGTAAGTGATAATTAATTTTAAATACGTAACTTTTAACATAACTTTTTAAAACTGACATACATACATGATTCAGACCCGGACATTACATGCGTGATACCTATAATGGAAGCACTGAACAATGTCTCCTTACTTACCTGTAAAAATAGTTTGTACCTTTACTTACGGGTAACACAAATGATAGTTGAGTGAGAAAGGGTGTTTTTAATCAAAGGCTCTGAAATTATAGTCAAATCAAACTATGTATCACATGCCGCGTCTATTTAGTATCAATTCTACATATATATGTTAAACTGAGATCAAGCTTCAGAACAGGTTCAGTAATAACAAAAATCCACGAAAGGCTCCCGCCTGAAGAAAGAAATATGTTTATTGTAGCAATTCGTCTGTACTCTCATTGTATATTTAGATTAGAATAAGAAATATTCAGGCCGGTCACACGATCACTTACGCCAGTCGATCACTCCATGCTATAAAGAATAGATTCACGAAAAGGATGTATGGGATACACTAAAAATAATTGAAAATGCACTAACGGACGCTATGGCATATATGAGGTAGAATGAGATATTTATAAAACGAGTAACAATTGTTTCGAGTGCGAATATTATTTGTACATGTGTGAATATTTTTTTCCGAAACATAATGTCAAACCTCTCCACTAGGATTCCATGTGCGGGTAGTAGGATATACACAATACGACATTACAAACACCCAAGCTCTCCGATACAATACTTTATCTATCACACGAATGTCCCTGGCCGGTTATATGGCCCGGCCGGTTATATGGCCCGGCTGGTTGAATGACCTGGCTGGTTGTATGGCCCGGCAGGTTGTATGGCCCGGCTGGTTGTATGGCCTGATTGGTTACATACTTGTATTCATAGTTTGATTATGTGATGAGTGTCTTGATGACATTATGTGGCAGTGGAGTGGAGGTATTGCAGCAGCAGTGGTAATTGTTTCGTAGTTGTGTGCGATTGGGAGGTGAATGTGAGATGGTAGTAGTTGTGGGGGTTTTGGTTGTAATAGTATTTCTATAGTTTGTCGGTGACCATAAATCGAGGTTACGAAATTAACTTTGATATTTCTGTGGTAATTACAATATATATTTCAAATGTAAACCTTATTTCAGACAGCTTATTAGGCAAAAGATTGATCGTATCACTCATTTTTGCAATAGAAGTTATTGATCATATTGCTAGCAACATGCACAATTGCGGAGACAACTGCAGATGGGAAAGGACCGTGCTGGGACATACGGTAATTACTTTGATTATATTAAAAACAAGGTGACATTTTTGATTTTTCGCTCGCATCGTCTGCAAATTTTGGTCGTAAATTTCTATAATATGTTAATATCCTAACTTATTACTAGCCCTCTACACGCAACACTTCATCGTAATTGAGGAAGCCTCCATGCTTCTTTCCAAGTACCCCACCACTCTGCTCCAGTGTGGATTGGTGGAAGAATTAGTAGCCAAAGTGTCGGAAGAGGAGACAACCGACGACCCCTGACATGGCTTAACAATTACTATCTAATTATGTTAAACGAGCCCTCCGAATCACGGAAGCGCTCATGATATTCATAATACCAACCACTTCCAAAGTTGCTAAGTTCAGTCGGTCACTTAAATTTATTCAAACAATTGGAGAGTTTTATGAGTATTGCAAACTATTGCATTCTATTTAGTTGCATTATGAGAGAACGTCAAATGGTCTATAGAATTCCATTCAGCTCTACTATTATAGTTTCTGTTTCCTCTATCATTACATACTTTATTGTTTCACAGTTCAGTATGTCCCGAGCATCATGCCCTATTGCAAATGGCAGCGCGAAGACGGTTGTTGATACCTTCAAGTCCTGGCTTCGCGCTCATGAAGAAGCACAAGTAATTATTCCAAGCTAACATGTCCGTGTAGAAATGTTATCCACCAAGCTGCTGTAGTATAACTGGTGAAATATTTCAGCCCAATACAAAGTTTTGAATCTGCTCGACTCTAAAATGGTTTAGCGACTGCTTAAATAACAACCAACAACGGTTTAATGGACTGTTGTGAATATTCTTGTAAGTTCTAATGAGCAATTTTGCCACTGATGACCACCCATCTAGCTTCTTAAGGTCATGTCTTATTGTTTAACTCAATCGATTACTTACAATAAACACAAGCTGTAGGTACGACTTCAAGCACTGTCTTTTCGCTCTAACATCCTATGCCGACATCAATCTAGTTGTTTTGCAGCAACGACGTACAGAACTCACCAAATATTGGGCTGTAATTGGACAAATAACTGTGGTTGCCAAGGACAAACTGTATCGTGAAGCAAGTTTTTTCTTCAGTTCGAAGCATGTAAGGCATGATATGGAGAACATTCAAACTAGTCGCCAAATCGAAGTCGTAGCAATATTACTAAAACTTCCTTCAGTTCAGACCACTATTTCAATTTGGTTAAATAACCGTGAAGTTCAATTGTTATTGAAATGTCAGAATGCTTTAACAGATACAATTTGTAACGCGATCTACCATTATCGTTTCCATTTGATGCTCTCCCTCGTCAGATATCTCGTATATCCGTAATTTACCGTCCTTCACTTTTCTGAAGACAAGAAAGAATACAAGAAAGAAAATATATCTTAGCAGAGAACAGAAGGTTAAAAAAATTAATTCGAATCCTTAGTTTTTGGATAGAGGTAAAATTTTTCAGCGAAGTATATCTCAATTTGTAAATATACATACTATGGTCTGTAAGTAGATAGTAAAATAGCATAGAGGGAGAGAGAAAGAGCAAAATACTGAGGAAGAAGCTATCTCAATAATAATTTAACCGATAGACTTCACCATACACCGCGATACTACACGAACATATAGAACGAAAACTAAAAGTGTCTGAAAAATAGGAGATTTGTTAAGTCTCTTTCATTACTTTCTATACCAAAAAGAGATAAAAATAATGGCATAATAATTTTAATGAGTGTGAAGTTTGAAGTGATACCCCACCCACTGCTACTGCGGTACTTCCCGGTACTGCGATGACTTCTGATGATGATTTTATACTGACACAGGTTATGCTGGCGAGTCTCCTAGTGGTGATCGGCCTGTGGTGGCTGGTCAGAACCGTGTTGGCGCTGCTCATCAACCTCGTCTGTCCTATCCTGGTCGTATTAGTGGCAGTCGTAAGTATTGTATTCCACGCTAACTAGTAAAACGAAAGAGTATTAACATCGTTGCTTTGAATTTGGTGCCCTTCAATCCTTGAATTTGGCGTCCTTCCGTCCTTATTCTACGGTAAATTTAGCCAACAATCCGCATTTAGATATTCAAACGACACCAATATAGCATCGCGGGCCCGAAACGCTATTTAATCTGCCCGTTACACGAAGAATATACCTAGTCTACAGAATTTTTGAATTTTTCCGGAAACGAATCGTGGTGCAAATATTCTCATTTTCATTCGATTACCTGCTTGGTCGTTAATCCGCATTGTACGAATATTACTATAGACGCTTGTAGGTAAGTCGACCATTCGAGTGTAATCGCGTCATAAACGTCAGTTACAGTGAGAGCACACGAACGTTCCTGTTGCGTTGCGTCGTCAAACCACCATGATTTATAACACAGGCAATTCGATGTGACAACGCAGCGGCAACTCATCACACGGCCTCACTCCTAAATTAATAAAATTGTATTTTACTAACATTGATAAACAGGAATGCCGCCTCGTCTAGTAATGTCGCGACTAATTAATGCTAATGGACCGACCGTAAAGACGAAGATTCGACTTGAAGGGATTTGCAAAACTCTATTTTTATTGTTATTTTTTTAGCTTATATATACACACACACTTATCTAGAGCTATAGTTATCCTTAAACTCAAACCTAGCATTTAGATACCAATAATTGTTGCATCATTTTAGGTATGCGTGCCCCAGCTTCGAACTCCGCTTCTAGGACAAAATTATCCACTACTGGCCAACCTCCTTCGAAACATTCTAATGAAGATGGCTGATAATATTCAGACGTAGGCTTCAATAAAAAGTCACGAGAATATGTAGTTTCAAAAAGAAAGAAAATGTCCAAATTTTTGGTAAAATACTAAACGTGTAAAAATGTAATATATTTTTGTATTAAAAGTTTTCAGAAGAAGTCGTTTTACATTTAATTTCTTATAGCATTTAGCAACAACTCATTTTTATTTTTACGATTTTGCACTTGTAATATTACAAGTTACAAATAATCGTATGATTATTCTCTTCGGTGGGACGAATTTTTAGAATTTGGAAATACCAGATCAACATAACTTCACCGATAATAGTGGCCTAATAGAAACAAAAAAGACCAAAGCGGTAACGGTCACATAATATATCCGGCATATAAATATATCGGGCGGAAAACGAAACTGAAATCCCTGGCTCAGCATGCATCGTAATCAAATGGTTTCAGTATGGTTGTTAATTACATCAATGTCTGTTGTAGTTTATTGCAACTGAATTATCATTTTCTTCGGATAAAGAAAACATTGTAAAGGTACCTACCTATAAGAGGAAACCAGATCCCAGTAATGGGACCATTATAGATTGTTATGATTGTAATTTTTATCGCTATAACAATCCAATAATAAAACTTAAATTATTTTTTGTACGTTATGGTAAGCGTTAAAAAGTTAAATTCATAAACAAATAAATTGATACATTTCTACGAGCACTTAATATTATGATGGCTGCTCATATTATTCTTGAATACATGGAAGCATCTTAAAAACACAAACCCAATTATACCTCAAATTTTACCCAAGGCGCAAGGTCACGGAGTGCGTGAACATTTTATATCTCTTCAGTTCAAATGGTAATATAAACATTATTTTCATCATAATAAATAATATATTCAATGGTGCAGTTGGTAGTGATCATGAAGTTCTGATTATCTTATATCTTTATAAAACCTCTCATTTATCCGTATGAAGTCAGTACGGAGATACATAATATAACATGGTTTTAGGATAATTTTTTTCTGGGAAAAAAATCAAAATCTGGGAGGTAACCTAACTCGGCAATGTCGTTTCTTTCTGTTCCTTAGAAAAAATTACTATACTATCACCAGCAGCAGTTTTAGTATCTGAAGTGACGAAAATCTTATTGTGGCATGTTACGCGGCGGTGGTAATGAACAAAGGCGTATGTGCTTGTCAGTCTGGGAAGGGAAGTGATCGTAAAAGCTAAAGGATAAATTATATCTCAATATCTTGAGATCTAAAATTATACGTAATATTTTAAATTACAAGAAGACTGCTTCTAGACTGCTTTTTAGTATTGTATATATCTAACTGATATTTAAGCTTTATCACTTGGTTACTCCGAGCTCTGATTACTTAGTCCTGATGATTTAGAGGCATTGTAGTTAAACGACTAAGCCATAGGATTATGTAGTATACTATGTAAATGCTATTTTGCGTAAAGAAGCAAAGTGAACTTTCTAACGACGATTATTCTTAAATAACGCTATTGAATATATAGCGCTTATGAACAATTTCTGATACCGTCTCCTCCTCTCCCCCGGGGTAGCGTAATATATACACCTAATACGTTAATATTTCGTTAATATTTAATTTCGTGAGAGAAGGCTTATGCTACAGGGAGCAATGCAGAAATTGCGACGTCAACGGGCAAAGCGGTATGCAATAAGGATACTTCATATTCAAGGAATGGGATGCCAGAACATGCATGAATGTCGTGAAAACCTATTGAAGACTGTTTCAAATTTTCTGCTGCGTGCCTCTTAAAGTTAATATTTCGACAGGTTCCCCCACAACTGTTCATTATTAAATTCTGCAGTTGTAAACAAACTGTTACGGCCTCATCTTTGGGCATCGAGAATCTTTATGTTTACAACGAGAATTACGTTTACAAATTGTTACCGCAGCAAAATAATGTTATTCGTATTTATCAGACCCTTTATATTTATGTCGGTTTCCTTAATATTTAAATTAGCAACATATTTAAATATTGTAATAACGACAAAAATACTTTTTTTTTTCACTAATATATAAACAGTCAATTTTATTTGTGATCTCGCGGAAATAGTTTCTGTACGAAATGCTAAGATTATCAACTCTACTCTCTACTGATTTTACGTTAATACACATACTAGATTGGCGCGCTAATGTGCAATCGCAGCAATTTTCAAATTCAAATTCAAAATCATTTAATCATTTAGGTATTCTGTAAATACACTTATGAACAGCATTTTTTGCTTCCACCACCGTTTCGAAAAGGTGCTTTAATAATGAGGAGAAGAAACGGCTAATGAAACTCCTCAGCACATCTTTTAACCAACACATGGTAATTACAAAAGTTTAAACCTGTGCGGACTTAATTTCGCCACTATTATTTCCAGGCGTCCTTGTCATTAATGTACTCATCCATACTATAATATCATTTGCCTATAAATTGTGTTTTAATGCGACGCATAAAAGTTTTGTTCATAATACTCGTACGTGGATACATAAGTATTATGTTTAAGGTGTCCCGTAGAAGTTCATTTACCGTGTGATGCAATGTATCTTAGATAGTGACCAATGATATACCAAGTTCCAATTACAACTGCTCAGTGACCATCGCGTGATCTAATAATTGCCAGACAACAATTACAATATAAAAATAAATATTTTGACTTCAATTTCGATAAGAAGTCTAACCTGTATACAGTTTTAAAAACAATCTTATGTTCTGATTCGTGCCCGTTACGGTTTGATATTCGTTAAATTATTTCTTTTGACGTATTAAGGCAAAGTCAAGTGGAAACGGTGGTTTATTCCTTCATGCAACGAAAAGTAATAGTGTTGGCTAGTAAATTTTCACCAAACTGTTCGTCAGTGAGCCGTGCTTTCTGAATACAATTGTATCGTTCAAGGATTTGTATCGTACAAATGTCCTCAGGGTCGTCTGGAGAGCTCGAGGTTCGGGTGTCGGTGGGCAACTCCTTCCACCTCTGGCGACTAGCCTCTTCCGCATGAACTAATATTTAACTAACTAATATTTTGGTAAGACATTGTATTTTAACCTAATTTTTATTCGTCTATAGTTTTCTTCAGTTTGTAGGCCTATGTAGTTTGTATCCTAGCCGATTATAGAGATGAACTCAAAGACGACAATACTTTAAAAGTTGAGAAGGTAGTTGTCAACTGTGTGTAGATGGAGGGGGATGTTATTAAGCGAGGAGTCTTATGATAAACAGAGTAGACCTGTCTCGTTTAATCAATTCTGACGAACAAATTTTTACTGAGCTGTTTATAAAACGACCCGGGTCTTTTGACGCATTCAATTGATTAATAGGTTCAGTCTCAATCTAATGCCTGACTTTAATAAAAAAAATTGACAGCCTTCCCATGTGTTGTAACACAACATTGACACTGCGGTTTATTTTGGGGAACACGTATCTAAAACAATTTAATGAAGATTCGTCCACATCTTTCTTTTCACTTTTATTTCTATTAAATAGTAATAGAAACCCATAGTTTAAAGAAAAATACGATGCAACACCATAAATCGGACCCATAACGTACCAGAAAGTGCGCTTAGTCAGATGGGTCGATCTGTCAATCAATAATTTCACATTCATTTTATTGTATTGTACAAACGAATCATTTTGCTATACTGACCGTTCGTTCGCACAGTTCTTACGACCCGGGTCTTTGGATTCGTTTAATCGCGAACCTAATACATACATACTCGCATACCTAAAACAGAATCACTCTTGTGACGTTCCATATGTGAAGCTTCGATAGTTCTGTGTAGTAGTGAGCGTGTAAGTGATACTTTCCAGTGTCCCTTAAAGTTGATATCATAAACAATATAGAATATACAACAGGCCTTCCCGATTTTGCGCTCCTGACGGCTTGAAGTGATATTCATTAAATATATTTGTTTAGTTAAGACGACGGTTCACAGCTGGACTAGGAAAGTGTGATTATAATGTAGATAAACCATTTTAAAAAACATAGTACTCTCAGCATTGTTGTATAAAATATTGATTACGTTAACATCCGAAAGGTAAAATCGTAGCCAAGTTTCCGACTAATGCGATGTTCATAAACCGAAATTATTTATATGTAACCATATTGAGAACGTGTATTAGTTCGACTTGATTTCTAACTGGACAAATACCTATTGTATACCTAAGCCTAATTTAAAGAAAGTTCTCGATGTCAAATAGACTGTAAATTTGATCCTGTTACTTCGAATTTGATTTGTACTTCCATTTTCTGTAAAACATTACCCCATTTCCATGTTTAAACAAAGTTTAAATTGGATTTGCAAGAAATCTCGGAGCAAATCATATTACTCTTGTTGATATTTCAATAAACAAATGTTAACATCTTCCGCGAAAAGTTGAAGTTCGTTAAAAACAAGACGAGACGTTGCTAATTTGATATCAAATTATAGTAAATTTAATACGGTTACATGTAACGAGAGGACTACTTCTCTTTGTCCGACAGCAAATAATATTGACTTTTAGGAACACGGCATAAGACCTTTACTGTCATACACA
Organism: Megathymus violae; assembly: GCA_003671415.1. Lineage (NCBI taxonomy): Eukaryota > Metazoa > Arthropoda > Insecta > Lepidoptera > Hesperiidae > Megathymus > Megathymus violae. The sequence goes on along the minus strand of PDGT01000104.1, from coordinate 30,212 downwards.
TAGACCTATGTTACGCATACATTGAACCCATCATCGATCCATTGTCTAAGGCATGAGTCCCTTCCCGCAATCGAACCCTGTTTTCTCCTTTTTACATTAATATTATATAACTAGCAGACACATGTCCGGAAATTATTTAAAGATGACCTATTACCTAATATACTGAAAATGCTTTGCTTAGAACATGAACTGTATAATGTTACTATGCATATGAACAATGATCTGGAAAAATGAAACATATTGCATGAATATGATCTCAATCGATCAAAACATTTCGAAGTTAGACAATGTTGTTTAAGTTGCCCCTGCCTACTGCTACTATACTAAAATTATTTAATTAAGTATAAAGTATTATGAACACCATTAGATTATCGCATACCACCTCAATATTTTTATATTAAATGGAAAATCCAACAACCTTATTTAATGTAAAGTAAATTGTTTAACTTATTTTGATTTATCACAGGACTATGCTGTGAACGCTTTAGTGCCTGAGAATAATACTTGAGGAATTGTTTGCTTTGAGTATTTTACTAACAAATACGTTCTGTTTCACTTTCAAGGGTACAAGGCTATAACGATACTTTCTTTAGTTATGCGTTCATCTAGAACTAGCTAAAACCGTGTGCAGGGTATTGTTCTAGATTTAAGAACAAAAGACTGCACAATAGTCAGTTGTGTCTTTGCAGCGTCCGGTCTGTTCTTTGCCTCGGCGATGTCTTAATTATAAACGGAGAATGTAAGCATTGTTTCTATTATGTACCCGGAGCAGAAAGCAGCAACTTTAACGACATGGATTTTCTTTAACACAAGTTGATGAAGCTTAAATACGTTATAGTCAAGTATCTTCCATTAACTGTAAACAAACATTTATTTGTCACATAAATGATTGTCCGTCCGGGATTCGAGTCCGGGACTTAGAAGGCAGTCACGCCTAACTGGACAAGAAAATCGTCTACAGGAACATACGAGGTCTGATGGTGCACTAACGTGCCTTACATTGTCGCATCACACTGATTTTCGATCAATTATTTGACTTAAAATTAATCCTTTATTCCACCTTTTATTTATTCGGATTACTTATTGAGAATTATAGAAAGCACTCACTTAGGACCTTTTTGATCTTGAAATGAAGATGAAATATATCATAAACGGAAGACTAACAGCAATAAAGAAAAGTTATTCTATGCAGTCCTATGTAAGTAATTCGACCAACAATGTTAAAGCAAAAACTTTGGGAGAATTCCCACACCTTTCAACTCATGCTCTCTTTGTGTGTAGTTTCACTCCCAGTCAAAGGTATTTCTGGTATATTCTAATGATGTCTGCAGAACCTTAACGAAGAATTTCACAGAACAAAGAATCACAAAAAGACATCTCAACGCGGCAAATTCAACACCAATTCGTGAAGCCCAACCACGCAGCGACGACTTACCTAACTCACTCGCCAGATTATATTTGTCTTTCGTTCCAGCCGTTCTCTCTTTTTCCTCAATTTTTCTTTGGAAAGATCTTCTCGATATTGTCGTTGGCTATAAATTAATGCTTATAGGAATTTTGGCTCCCACATCCGTTCACTTTATTGTTAAATAAAATTTGTGTCCTGAAACAGAAGGACCATCGCAGCTGTTTTCATAAGTCCAAGATAAAAACAATATGCCCGTAAATATATTTATTTTGTCTAGACGATAGTTCATGATTGTATTGAAGTCGGCTTAACTATTTATATAGATGTTATAAAAAACAATATTACAAGTTATAAATTGAAATATATAACACTAGCAGATGCCGTGGCTTCGCTTCAAAAAATCTACCTTACGCTTAGAAATAGCACCTGCATTGGTTCAGGACAGGGTTTTTCTCATTCTGTGAATCAGAAATGCATATATTAATTTACACCTTTTTATGTACGGACGGATTGAAATGTAACGAACTGTAAATATTAAATAACGCTTACTGTGATACCGTAAAACGTAACCATGAAAACCGTAACGAAATCAGATAAGTCGTTTCTGAGATTAGCGCAAACAAACGCACAGACAAACAGACATACAGACAAAAATTCTAACAACTATTGTTTTGTATTCTATTGCGTTAATAAAAACCTCTTATATTAGTTTTATATATTTTTATATATTATATATCTTTCATGTACAAAAAGCGATCACTTGGAATTTTATTATACTTATAGAAGATTATCTAAAGGATCTTAGCGTAGCTATCCTTTGCTTTGACTTTACAAATATATGATGTGAATATGAATATACATTAAAATGTAATTGACAAATGAAATTTTCTTAGCTTTTACAAGAATTTTATTCAATCAAATTATAAATTTCGCCCTTTACCCAACTTTAAATGGCAACCCCTTATGACCGATTGACTCAAAATGAATTATCATTCGATTAAAGCAAAATAATGGATTAACTCCAACCTGTGTTACTGTTACCTGAATATCCTAATTCCAATTTGGCATAATATAAAGTCATAATTTAATATCAACAATAAGGCATATTAATTTATTTTTCTTCGTGAACCGAGAGTATTCCACGCTATCACAACACGGAAATGCAATTTCTCTCTTAATTTATAACACGATTATAAATTTCGATTCGAATAATGCAACAGTATTATTACCTTCAACATGCAGCGTACAACCGAGATTAATAATATTATTTACTTATAATAACAATAGTATTAATTAAAGGTCCAGTTTAAATTATCTACACATAATACAATTGTAACTGATCGCAGTCTGTACATAAAAGATATATGAGATAAACTATTATTAGGGGCCTTTGTTAATGGAATAGAACTAAAAACAATAGTTGTAAGAATTTTTGTATGTTTATCTATGCCCATGTTCCCGCTAATCTCAGAAACGACTTAACCGATTTCGTTATGGTTTTCACTGCAATGTATTACTGTAATGTATTGCAGTAAGTATCACTTAACATGTAAAGTTAGTTTCATTGTAATCCATAAATTAAGTAAATTACCCATGAATACATGTACATATTTCTAATTAACAGAACGAGAAAAACCCAGTCCTACAACAAAGCAGGTGCTTTTTTTACGCTAAGGTAGTTTTTCTGATAGGAAGCGAGAGCATTGGCTAGTGTTTAGTGAAATTGCAATTCCATACACCTTTTGTAACTCTCAACCTAATCAATGGAATGTTTGAACCATCTTCTCTCATAAAATCGAATCGTACATTTTACCCCAAATATTTCTTATTCCCATACTTAGTATTCATTTAAAAATCCTACAGAGTCTTAGCGAACAATAAATAAACGCCTTCTACTACAGATGTAACATCTTTATCACTTCCAATCAAGTTTTAAACCAGACAAGTAGTACCCCACCGTAACTTCGCTTCGGGAAACTTGATTGTACGTGACGTGTGACGTAGTCTAAGATTTTGAACGAACTAACTTATAAAAGCCTATTCACTCTCATCTTGAAGACTCAAACATTTTAAGTAGGTGGAAACACCGGCGCGAGCAACTTATTGCTTCTACTACTAAGTCCTTTTAAGCGCGCACAGCGAAGAAGACGCAACTGTCGTCGTTCGTACGGGCGAGACGTATACTACATAACGTCAGACACCGGTCTATTTCGACTTTGTAAATATTAATATTTCTCAGTATTCTGAAACAGATCCAAGCGGCTCACTAGTTCGTTTTAACCGGAACAATCACATTGTGTCTGTACTTCGTCCTGTTCAACTCGTCAAGCGTGTTCCTCTCAACTTTTGTTTTATCGAAATATATTGCACTATGTTACATCGTGTTGCCTATATTTAAAGCCATATTGTATTCCACGGTTCATCTTACGTATATATATATTTTATTATTTAACAAAAACGCCTTGATATTTTCTTTCAAGGTTCTTGCATAATCCATATACATATATAATAAAATTCCAAGTGATCGCCCTCCGTACACCAGGGATACATGAGAAAAAACTATCATTAGGGGACTCTATCAACGCAACAGATCCCAAAACAATAATTGTCAGAATTTTTTTTTCGCTCTGGCCCTCAATAATGCATTTGCAGTAAGCATCACCCAAAACCCAAACTTTACGTATAAATTGGACCTCAATCAATGCAGGCAAATCTTATAATGAAAAGTTACATCGGTGTAAAAGTCACAAAAAACGCCAAAATTATGTTCCGGACGAAAAAAGCCTCTAAATTGAAAACGTTGACCAGATAACAAACCATCGCAAGGGGACAAGTGACAAAAGTTTAATTAGAATGTCAAAACCGACGAAAAATTTCTGGCCAATGGCCAAATCTTTGGAATATTGTGAACTTCTTTATCCAGACTTATAAACTAGGGTACAGTTTATTCATTAGGTATCTGCTTCTAATAAAATATTAAACACACTCATAGGGTAGATAAAATAACATTTTTAAGCTACCATCCCCCGGTGTGACGTGTGACCGAAACAGGTTCCAAATATTTGGCATATCTGGCATAATGGCATGATAATGTGATTAATATCGCAAAATATTTCACATGGCTTTCTGCGCGGTTGTTATCTGTCATATTCATTCTTATTAGCTAACTGACGTATTGCGTACATCGAATTTTTTTATGAATATTGTTGTTGCGTCGTGAGATGGTTTCAACATAAAATTATTTTTCCATATGACGAGTCTCATCTGTTAATCTGTCAACTGTTTCTCCACCGCAACACGGTTGCGCTATTATTACGAATAAGAGTCGCAATACATAATGAGGACGTAATGTTTATCAGTATGTACTATGTTATTATTTTAATTTTTAAATATCTTATAGGATTATAGTTCCAACATTATAAACTCGGTGAGGTTATAGTTGATGACAGGTTGGAGGAATTCGCGGATAGTTTACTGATCGCCTAATCAGAAATTAACAGATCCAATTAGGTATAGATGAGTATCAATTAGTATAGGACTACCAAGTTGCAACGCAGGTGGTCAGCGAAGATGAGAAAAGCTCTTGCCCATTTTAATTTTTGGTCATTCCTTAACACTACCAACACCAAGAAACCCGTAAACCCGCCTGTTAAGTGGTTCTCCGCTGCAATCGAAACATGTTGACGCATACTTTTATTTATTTATTGAACACACCAGCAGCAATACACGTGGTGGTCCTTAGCATAAGGTGATCAAAATTTACAACAACGTTAATATCTTAAACTAATGTAAATGGGCATAAAAACAAATAATATAGTATAGTGTCACATGTTATTCTTATATACTCATTGTCATCAAGATCGTTTAAGAAATTCTTGAATTATAGGAGAAAATACAGACAAGATAAACAGACAAAATTTTAGAAAATGGTAGAATTCCGGTGGAATGGTGGTATGTACAGACAGAACCTACAGATTTATATATCAGTATAGACGAATGCCGTAGCTATCAAGGCAGGTGTGTTTGGTTCGTACATCGTCCTTCCAACACAAGAGTAATGGCACCATTGCCTCATTACTTAGCAGGTTGAGCCAAGAACTAAGATCGAGAGAATTTGCTTGAAGTAGGGAATTTAGAGACCCTTACTCCTGATCTACATACTCGTACTTCTCGATCAATTGGCTAATCGAAACGCTAAGCTCTTTTATCACATGTTACTATTATATTGTAGGACTTGGAATCATCTATGTATTTAGAGATGTGTTCTACTGATATAAATTCAAATGAACATGTCGATATATAACGCAATCCAACGTAATTCACGCTTCACTAGTTGAAGGATTACTGTGATTTACTTTAGAGCCAACTTTAGCATAAGCAATAACTTTTGAGGTGCTAATTAATTACGAAAAATGCCAGAGACTTTGTAAAGGGAGGTTGATTTCTACTATATGTAACTACATGTAATTTGCTTTCCTTACAAAAAAATTAAAAAGTGTGTAGAAAACTTTCTACAAAGTCCCTAACATAGAAACCTTTATTAATTGAAATATTTACAAAAAAAAAATATGTATACATGTAATTACAAATTAAACCACAGTGTTATTGAAACTAATTTACTGGTATTAAACATCCAATGCTGTAATATCAAAATTCAATGAAACTGACAAATCTAATCGGTTCAAATGAACAAATATATAATACTTAAAAAAATCGCAAAGGAAATATGACAAACAAATATAAACTTGTTTTGCTAATTACGCATCCATAAAGTTCTGTCCAATTTCATCAAAAAGCAATTTATACGCTGTAACAGCAAATTTTCGGCTGATGACCAAAAACGGCTACAAATCTAAATTTAAATGTTTTAGGAAACTATTAATTAATTGGTACTCTAAAGTACTAAATGTTATTGAAATAACAGAATTGCAAAAAAAAGGAAATAATGCAGGTTATTATAATTCAAAGATTATTTTATTGTTGTTATTTATAAATTTTACTAATTAATTGCTAAAGCATTTGGCTCTTTGAATCTCTAGTAAATATCTACGTACTACTACTACTGCGTACTACGTAATATAATATTTTTTTTTATCAATATGTTAAGATTATCTTATGAAATAAATTAAGTGTTCAATATAATAAATTAAAATTGCGATTTATTTAAATTGTTATGTAAATTACTATTCAATTCCTGACAAAATTTATTTGTTACTATTTATGACTCTGTAATCTTTTTATTACTTTAATACAAATTAGTGATTAATTTTGATATTTGGAATTGTAATTTTTTATTTGTTATTGTGATATTTCGCAGTTGTAGTTGTTTAATATTTTATTTTTGTTGTAATGCCATTGATATAGCAGAATTTTATGTCGTGCCCAACTGTAAGTGCGCGTACTCGACTTTTATTTTAATGTGTGTTCTATATATATAATTTTGTGTATCAAGCGTTAGTGATACTGAACGAACTAAATATTGTATAATTAAAGTGCTATTGTTGGCACTAGCGTCTTTTAAAGCTTCACGCCGACAGTATGGCGAGATTTATCACAGCTCGGAGTCATTCACCCTCTCCTCAAAGGGATCGTGAACAGCCTAAAGGCACATCGTATGCAGTTCGGACCTAGGGGTTACATGTCGATCGGAGCAAAGTGACCGCTCATGCGGGAATGCCTTGTAGCGGCCGATTGAAAAAAGGTCCGCGTCGCCGCCGGCGGATACCCTGTGTGCGTAATATCTGATGTCATCGTGGTCGGCTAGTACACGTATAGGCCATCTTAATCTAGTCGGAGCTTCCTTGCCACGGACGTAAGATACTGGTTTAACAACATTGGAAGTTCCGTTACGTCCTGGACCTCTGAGCAACTGTTTCCATCGCTTGTTTTACTTTTTAGCTTAGCTTGTTCGTCATTTAAACTTCGTTAGCTTTGTTTTAAAAAATAAGCGTATTTTTCGTACAAAAAAAAACTCATTAAAACAATATTATAAACATTTCTAATAATCATAACCGGGTCTTGTATTGAAGAATACATTTTAATAGTTATTTATAATACGACTATCGTAAGTCAAGTTCAAAATACGCCTTACGACTCGCAAAACTCGCTTGTATTCACTTTACGGATACAAGTCTTACTGTTGGTCAGTTAGGCGTTTTGTCTAGCGTTATTAAAGTTATTACCTTCAATGCCGACGTTACTTTCACATAACCCAAAAGGTTCACTTTAACGCACGTCGTCAAAAACACATTGTGGGAAGGGCGGACCATCTGTCTACTCGCACGTGACTGTGTCGAGGTTAACGCTACAACCCGATCTATGTTTTATGTCTAGTGAACATAAAATAGTTAACCAAAATCTTTTTTCCGGCGATAAAAAACTTAGAGTTGTCATAACTTTTGAGCAATTTAACATATTAAAGCCGAGTGCATTCAATTTCGCCATTTTTGAGTACTGTTTTTCTGTAACTACTTTGTTTCAACAAGCTTACAACCTCAATTTCAGAGACGTGAATCTTGCTCACAAATATTTCCCTTTTTTTTAAATTCTCGAGGACAATTTTTCAGATGATACCAAAGGCTAGTTTTAGTAATAAGTAATAATAAAAATAGTAATAAGAAAATCATAAAATACAAATAATATGCTAGAGATGGGCCAAGTGGACTAGTGAATTTAGAAAACTAATTGTAATAAAATAATGTTTGAAAGAAAGCTTCTACTTTTCCGAGTAATCAATTATATTTCGCAATATCTAACATACTTAGAAGATTGAAGATTTTAATATATTTAGAAGATTGAAGAGAAGAAGAGGACGTGTCATATTCACAGTAGGTAATTCACTTCTGAACAAGTTGCATAAAAAAAAGTTAATTTATTTCGAGGGGTGAAAGCCTATTTGGTTTGCACAACATTTTTGAAACGTTACAGGAGAGCGTCAAATTTTTTTAAATTTTCGTTAAAAATTCATAACAAAAAATTACTAAATTTATGTTAATGGGGTTAAAAGTTATTAAAATTCATTTAAAAACGTGGAGTTGGTGATACTTATACGAAAAAAAACGACTTACAATTACAAAAATAGTTGTCGATTAATACAAATTACCTTAAATACTTCAATATTATTTAGTGATATTGACGCAATATACAGTACGTAAAACTATTTTACGATCACAAATGTTTCATCTCAATCACAATAGTTTTGAGACTACAAATAATTTTATAGAGCATAGAAATAGATTTTCGATCATGAGGTACGTGTACAACTCTAAAAGAAATTGCCAAGGAGCGGCTATTGGGATTTATATACTGGCTCATTGATAAACTGACCGTAGCCATGATCTTACAACATTTCAGATAGATAATAATAATAACACACACACCCCTGCACTAGGATATTTCATTGTCATGGGACTTACATACATACATATGACATGATAAACATCATGATCCGTGAACAAATATTTATCTGTCACATAAATGTCTATCCCAGCCGATAAGCGAACCCGAGAACCCTCGCTTGGCAGACACTATCACCTAGGCTACGGAGTCGTCATATATGGATATCTAGTATGCTCGTAGATATGTGGCGACAGATTTCTCGTGGTTCCAAAATCCATCGTTTATTAAAATATATCTCACAGAGTAGGCCAAGTCAATGTACACAATTTGATAGATATCAGTGCACCATCGGGAAACAAAAGTTTTGCAAAGGCGCTCACTCCGGACACAGAAGACAAAACACTTAAGAAAACTAGGCTAAAGTGTGAGAGCCTCCATCTATCTTTATGTTCAAACGAAATTACTTTACTTATGATTCATCCTTCTAAACAACGGACAAACAGATGACGAACAGATGCTTGTGGGCTCATGGATGTGCGTTCTGTACCACCCAATTTAATGCCGGCAGTACTCTCGCTCTTTCTCTGTGGAACGTCTTACCACCGAGCATCCGAGAATGTAAAACCATCTCAGCCTTCAAAAAATCTGTCCAAAATCGTTATTTGTCCTTATTTATCAATATTTAATATATTTTTTAACTTTTTTCTAGTTTTTGAGTTATATTCTAAATTTATAATATTCTAATAATACATATAGGTATATATAATGCACTAAGTTCGCCACTCTAAATACTGTTTTTCCTGTTGCGGGGTGGGTCTACTGAAAGAGATTTCGTTGCGAGATAAGTAATTCCCTTGTATTCCGTATTCCTTGTTAACGTTTATTTTATTCTCTCTGTGCATAGTTAAATAAGTTTTAACCTGCTTGGAACTGATTTCGACATTGTTATTTCCAGGCGTCCTTTCATTAATATATTAACTCATGTTTAATATCCTTTCTAGGCTGTCAGCAACTCGTCAGTGTCGTTGAAGTAAGAGATGCCCTTGGGCAGCCATGACCATTTACTATTAGAAAGCCTTTTGAATATATTAATGACAAGGATGCCTAGATATAAAGCGTCGAAACCAGTTCCGCACAAGTTTAAACTTTTGTAATTACCAATGCGGTGTTTTAAAAGATGTGCTGAGGAGTTTCTTTCGCCGTTTCTTCTCCTCAATATTAAAGCACCTTTTCAAAACGGTAGTAGGTGCAAAAAATGACGTGCATAAGTGTATTTACAGAATACCTACATGATTAAATGATTTTGAATTTGTATTTGAATTTCTGCTCGCAGTTAGGTAATTTGATAAAAAATATTTGAAGTTAGTCTCAACTCTCACTCGGAAAAGAGATCAGAGATCCAAAGAAACCCCCATTAATTTCAATATCCCACAAATTGTAAGCGATAAAACAAATACACGTCTCTTATTTCAAATTTAAATTCCAGTGTTCTGTTCCAAATTGTTTGTCTGCTTCTAAATACAGTCTTTAAGTCTGACAAGCAAGGGAATAGATTAAACTTTGAAAGAAGTTGGCGGGAAGATAATGGGTGTACATTTACACACTGCGAGATGAGAAAAAAATTCACGCGAAAAAAATTTAAAGTTATCCATCCACCGGAGATATCAAAATAGGAAACTAAATTGTCTGGAAACAATAGTATCGAAACCAGTTCCACACAGATTTAAACTTTTGTAATTACCATGTGTTGTTTAAAAGATGTGCTGAGGAATTTCTTTCGCCGTTTCTTCTCCTCATTGTTAAAGCACCTTTTCGAAACGGTGGTAGAAGCAAAAAATGACCTAAAATTATTATTATATGATTAAATGATATTGAATTTCTCTTGACTGTAATTGCCGTTAAGTTTTCATGTGGGTTCAGTTCTTCTTTTTTTTCATTAATTCATAATACATATGTACCCTAAGCCAGTGGCAGTGGAGAGATAGACATTATATTCTGCACTTGAGTGAAAAAACCTAAACTTCATATTGAATACTTTACCCCTGCCGCTGGTACCCGGCGCGCTTCGTTCCACTTAAAAAATCAAATATTTTTAATACGTAAATAAAAAAACATTTTTTACCGTTTTCGATTTTTGTTATACTATAGCACTTGGGTATACAATATTTTTGGTTTTGCCATCTTGACCAATAAGAAATAAATTTGTCAGTTGGTGTTACAGGGTATTTTTTTAATGCTCCAGTGCTGCCACATGCATATATTTATCACACACACACATATATTTATACACGCATATTTATACACATATCAATTGGACCTATGGTTCAACAGATAAAAGTCACTGCCACCAGCGCCACCTATCCGGCACTAACGTAACTATGTTCGTTGGAGTGGTCGGTATGCAGTTTCATATCAGTTGGGCTAACAGTTCTCGAGTTTTAGGTGAACATACATACACAAGCACCTTCTCTTTTATCCTCAATGATAGATCCTCAATGATAACAAACTACGCTATCGTAGCCTCAGTGCTTAAGGCCCGCTTGCTAATTACCTTTTTAATAAATTGTAATTTAGAAAATACCTTTTCAGAATGACATCTTGGTTCTTATTCTCCTAGATTCTTTCAAGTTCCCTGATTCCCTGTGCTGCGGATGGCATGGACATACACAAATATGACATTACAAACACTCATGAACGAGAACAAACATTTATCTGTCACATAAATGTCGCCCCCGGCCGGGAATCGAACCCGGGACCCACGCTCGGCAGGCAGGGTCACCACCAACTGGGCTATGGGTTCGTCATTTTGGGAGAGTTTGCGCGACGAAATTTTGTGCAGTCAATATCGTGTGCATTGGTGACGACCGTATTAGGATTGAATTCGTGCGTTGGAGAAGTTCGAGGAGGCTTAAAATTATACTTTTTGAAGCTTTATTTAATATTTATGAAAAATAAAGTTAAATTAAAATAAAATAATTAATTAATTTAATTAAGTGTATATAACTAGGCCCTTGTGGTGCGGTACCCAAAATGCTGGCAACTTTCTCTTGTTGTATAGCAATACTTATACGCTGAGCGAGAAAGCTTCCAGCTCTTGGGCCGCATGTCTTATTTTCTTACTTCTTTGAAATTTCTTTGAAAAGCATTAGACTAAAAATTAAAATTGGTGACCTGAAATGAACAAATATATATAAAACGTTCAGAAATAAAAATAAAGAAAAATACATATCCCGGATGTTGATCAACTCGCTCACTACAGGTTGCAATTGTAAATCTAAACCATGAAGGAAGCCATTAAAATACAAGAATATGATACAAAATCTGTCCAGCCGATTTGGAAAAATTCAGTGTCATACACGCGTACAGAAGAATTTTATACACAAAGATTAACAGCCGTTTTCACTTTGAGAAATATAGCCCTAAGTGTCGCTATTGTGTTTAAATGAAAAAAATTAATCAAAATCTTAATCAAAACCAACTCCTTAATAAACGATATTGTAAAACGCTTCTTGTGAGAAATTGTTTCTCGGATACGAATCACTCATTTTAACAGGCATTTTATTAACTTCGTACTCGTATTCCCCATCTTGTCTCTGAAGGCTTCGGTTGCTATATTAGATTGGGAGTTGAGTTGATTTTTAATTAACATATTTATCGCAGACGGGCAGCCTCGCTGGCGACATGGTCTGACATCTTGCTGTGCGGACAGATGGATCATTAACGAGTGCGACCTGTCGTAGCGTCTGTCTTAGCCGGGCTCGGTCGTGGAACTGGTTGCCGAGTGTCGGGTCGGGTCGGGTCACGTGACGCGTTCCGTTTAACAACCGTATTCATGACCGTCTCCGACATATGCGTGCCGTTCTATTATGTTCCAAATATGAGCATTAAGTAACTTGCAGTAAGTACATTATTTATAATCATTATCACTTAGGTTGCATGATATATGATATATATGATGTATTTCCCTGTGTATTTATATATGTGTGGGTGTATGATGTATATTTATTTTTTTAATATCACCGGCTTCATTGTTTACCCACCACCCTAAGGTTAACTGGAGGAGTATGCTTCTAGCATTAAGTTCACCTTTTATTCCTTTACTTTTGTATGGTGCAATAAATATGAAATAAATAAATGAATATATCCCATGATATTTTAACAGGCAAACATAAAACCGTGCAAAAATAAAAATCACGACAAAAAACTCTAAGAAAGCAAAGGAGTGATGCCTTGAACTGTACAGCGCCATCTAGTACCCAGATGGAAAGGAACGTAAACCAAAAGGAACGTAAGTTATCAAGATATCTACATAAAATATCACACGTTATGTGCTTTACACACAAATACTTCAGTATAGCACCATACTAAATGTCCACGGTGGTCAATTACTATTTTTTTTTGATTCGGTATAATAAAAAATAATACATGATGGACATGACAATACGGAAGATTTTTATTATTATACTAGCAAATGCCCTCGCTTCGCTTCGGAAAAACTACCTTACGCTTAGAGATAGCAACTGCATTTTTCTGGGTTTTTGTCGTTCTGTGAATTACAAATACATATATTAATTCATAACTTTTTTATTTATGATCGGATTGCAATGAAACAAGCTTTAAGTTTTAAGTGATGCTTACTGCAATACATTAGTGAAAACCAAAACAAAATCGGTAAAGCCGTTTCTGAGATTAGCGGGAACAAACACACAGACAAACAGACAAAGATTCGAACAACTATTATTTGGGTTCTATTGCGTTAATAAAAACCCCTAATAATATTTTTTCTCATATATCGTTCATGTATAAAAATCGACCACTTAGAATTTTATTATTAGTATAGATTTTAAATAATGCCGTTTCATTTTCTGAATGTAGGTTTTACAAATACTTTTCAAAAGTCAGTCTGCGCCATCGCGTCAACAAATGCCTATTGTGAGTGGTCACGAAGTGGCAAGAAACTCCCGATGGGTATCTTCCTACTTACAGTTACAGACAGCACGTACCTACTACTTCTTGCTATATATTAAACTCATATCCAACCAGTCTAGTATTTAAAGTAATCATCAAGATTGTAATAACCTTTCTCCATAAGAATGCTTTTGACGTGAGTTTTTAATTCACTGTATGATATTTTCGACAATTCGAATTTTATTAAATACTAGTGGCCCGCCCCGGCTAGCTCGGGTGTACCTTTATTTTAAACATTTTGAGAAATATTTTATCTTTATAAAGGACATAGGTATGTTTTTTTTTCTTTATAACATATGCATATGCTGTGAAAATAGTCAAAATATTCAATGTTGCATATATCCGCTGCGTAAGGCGTAAGTAAGCCGACCGCACGACTACCTATTTCATAGATGTGCCCGCCGCGCACTTCGTCGCCTTGTCTGTCAGCCTACGCTACGGCTGCTTCGCGTGGGACCACACTGGTCATTGCGCGGCGGCGCGGCAGTGTTTATTTTTCTTAATTCGTAAAATCTTCTGAATGGAATGTCCGATTTGAGTAATTCAAAAAGTTATCTATAGGTATTGAAACAGTTCTAAATATGAAATGATTAATTTGGATACAGATTAATACGAAGGTATGGTTATCATGGTTTGATTTTGGTCAACTTTTAAAATGTAAAAAGTGGTAATAGTGACATAACTACAATAGTTGGACATATAGTATCGCGAAGTTATTTGTAGATATTGATATGTTCTCTAATATTGTAGAACATTCTTTTGTTCTATCATCAATAGTTTCCGCAGCGTATGCGATGAAAGAAATTTTTAAGCACATTTTTTACACCTTGGTTCGCGTTGCTGAAGTTTTAGCAAGGTGAAAGAATTTTTAAAATAGGTTCAGTAATTTTTGAATTTATTCGTTACAAACATACAGAGATTTCTTCTTTATAATATTAGTAAAGATGACCGTTAAACAAATTTTTTTTAAATCTTTTAAATTTTTTTTTTTAATTTATGACACATAAATAAGTAGAACTATAATTTAAAAACGTTTTAATAACTAAATTAAAAATCTTAACGAACTATTTAATAACGAACGAATTATTTTACACGCCAATACAACCTGGAGGTAGATTGACCATACTGAATGTTACTCATAGACAGAGATGATTCATAGTATAAACTAGCGGACTGCCTCGACTTATTTATTTTTATTTTATTATTTACGATTTAAAACGAAATTTATTATTCATATATATATATAATATTCATCCTATGTCCATCCGAAATAATGTACCTTTGAAATGGAAAAATAATTTTTGAAATTGATACCGTGGATACCCTCTTAAACAACCTAATAAAATTCACACTCTCTTAATAATTATAGATTGAAATGTTAAAATCTAGTTTTCATTTTTTTATCATCGTTCTTACAACCCATAACTGTGCTGTTGCTGGATGGAACGTCTCTCCTAATGAAAGGGGTTAAGTCCATAGTCTGCCACGCTGGCCAAGTGCGGGTTGGCATACTCTACACACCTTCGAGAACATTATGGAGAACTCTCAGGTATAGATTTCCTCCTTCAACAAAGCAACTGAAAATTAAATTGCTAAACGAATTTAAAAAGTCAAAGATGCGTGACGGATACGAACTCGGATCTACCGTGCGGGAGATCGCCGTATAAACTACTAGGCTATAGTTATTACTTATATTTTTTATATTAACAATAATTTTTGTACTAATAAACTAGTCAGTTTATATTTTACAGCATCTGACGGTCACTTAAATATATTTGATCTTAAACAAATCATTGACACAAAAAATATATATGAATATTGATATTGTTATATAATACCGACACGCTCCCGGTTACAAAATTAAATGTTTTATTATCACGGGCCATAGAATCGCGATACCTCGCAGTTTTTATCAATTTGTAAGTTTTTTTTATATGTCCATTAACATAACTGATCGTGAAGTAACGTAATTACATAATACGGGCATACAACTGAATTTGTCATGACTAATTTGTTTGTCCGCAATTCGACGGTCGTTGTTCAGCGTTAAAACATCTTTGACAATTAATTCGAAAGCGATGGACCGCATTAATTTACTTCGGTATTAACATTGTTGAATACTAAAATGACGGAGGAAGATGACTACTCAATGTTATTTTGTGAAGGTCTCATTAAGAATATTATGGGTACTTTGTCGAAACACGTCACTTAATATGTCGATGCAGCTACATGATTTTGCTGTTGTAAATTATAAGGGCGAATTGTATTACGCACTATGGTAGGGATTGTGTACTAAAACGGAACCGTTTCAATAGTTTGGCCGCATTTGGAAGCGACAGAAGCCTACTTGGTGGTGGGCTTCGCGTAAGGATTATATTATATTATCAGTATCATTATTAAATTCTTTATATTACTAAGTATCGGTTATTATCTTGTCGTGAAGCCTGCCTGGCTAACTACTACCCTTCTGCTTGAGTCAGCTGCCAAACGACTCGTCGTGGTCCGGCTGGAGGCTTGAGAGGCAACAATTTCTTTCTTCTAATTTCTGGGCCTACAACGCATCAGTGATACCTTTAGTGTTACTAATGTCCGCATGGACAATACTTGCTACAGTGACTACTTACCATATTCGGTTATTTATATAGAAAAGCTTTCGAATTATGCTGCCATTGTATGACTGTATACGTAAGCAAAAAATGATAAATATCGATGATAAAAAATTAGAATAGAAGTATATTTTACCCGCCTAGTTAGCAACCTCTTTCCTCTTCCTCCCGGACCACCTCTGCGTGCAGGCGGGTCACCCCAGTTATTTTCGCATTTTTAATATTGTAAATTATTAAGTTAAATAACAGTGATAAATCATGCAAAAATAATAGGAG
>PDGT01000104.1:0-12246 GCA_003671415.1 Megathymus violae | reverse complement strand
CATGTCCTCTTCTCTGTATAACAAATTTAACAAAAAACTAAATATCTACCACTTAACCAGATTTAAAATTAAACGCTTAATTACAACACATTTATTAGACTTAAATTACGAGGAAACAGAACTATTTATTTCCTCTACCTGCATATAACCGACATTAATTATACATAAAGACAAAGACGTTAAATTACAATCATACCCACACACACATACGCACTTGAACACACTCACACACACACTTATACATAAACACACACACACACACACACAATCTTCACCATACACAACTACTGAAAGTAATGATGTACTTACCTTTCAAATTACATTACCTAGTATTAATGTTTCAACTTATTTTCTTAAATGTATTTTGTTGATCAACACTGTCTTTTGTCTTGGTGGATGAGCGGGGTACCTGTAACACAGGTCTTGAACCAAGTACAGGGCCCTTGCGACTAGCGTGTGTGAATTGTGTTTATATCAATAAAATATTTTTTTTTTTTTTTTTAAAATCGACCGATGGACCGTGATTCATGTGTTTCGATCACAATTTCGGAGAGCCGCTCTGATAATGCGGGTACTCCGCTTTGATTTTGATTGGCAACGCGTCGGTTATGCCTTTGGTGTCACTGATGTTCATGGGCAACGGTGACCACTTACCATCAGATAGTTTGTCTACTCGTTTGACAAGTAACGATAAATAGTATTATTACTGTCTAGATAAGAATAGCCATTAAAACACGGTAAAATAATTTCACGATTGATTTTAGGAAGACTACCATCAGTAACAGTGGTGGGTCCACCGGTCTCACCGGCAACCACTACATCTACTTATTCTATAATTTGTTGAAAATGAGGATCTAAGATCATAAACAGATTTAACCATAAATTTACTAGCCACTATTAATCTCGTCTGAATGGTCGGCGGTTCTTGAAAGGCGGCATAACCAATTAAATTAAACTAAGACGAACATATATGACAGCGCAACCCTTTACGGGTAAATCTGTTTGATCTCGGCTTATCCCATTAGACCAGATAACACAACTTAACCGAAAATTCTCGATTCCATATTGAAATCGTCCGGATATTAAACAATTAATTTCACTTATTTCTACTGTGTATCAGCTAATAATAACTCGATATGGAGTGCCTAAATCATACGAGTATATCTGCTAGCATGGTGAAAATGTGCCAATAAAATTACGCATTAGTCAGTTTTCACTGATCTCTGTATTATAGGCACACTGGATAAGTTATCAAGACCACATTTTGGCTATTCTAAAAATCAGTGTTGAACTCAGTTTATTGTGATAATTTTATAATATCTTTTAATACTCGAAGCTGACTGCTTCCATTGAAAAATCGTAAAAATTAATCGAAATATATGTCCATAAATAAATATGTTAATCTGTTATCTTGTCTTTAGTTGGTTCAAGTAATTGTACTATTTAGGTACTATTGTAATAGTTTTATTTGTGATATGGCACCGACCACGTGTGAAGTACTGTTGTCACATTTGGGCTGGTGCTGCCAAATGTCATCTATCAGCGTTTGACTCAATGGAGAGGATGCACGCCTCTTATTGGTGATTATTGGTGACCCAGATCTGGTCGAAACCAATCTGCAAAGCCTTGAGCACAGGCGCAGGGTTGCCAGCCTCTCGGTCCGTGCGAACGACGCGGGTTGCGTCGTCTTTCGTCATGCGCACTGCAAAAAACTGAAATAACTTGCCCACTCACAGTGTAGTAGTGTTCCCGACTACATATGATGTGGGAGAGAATAGGCTTTCATAACTTAATGCGTTCCACATCTTAGACTTCATCACCGCTTATTATTCTACTATCCATACCTTATAAACTGTATTATAGGCCATAATCTAGAATACCTGGGAAGTGCACGTATTCCGGTGGAATAGAAATTCAATTTAATATCGACATTTTATGAAGGGATGAATAAATGCAATAGTAATTCGAAGTTGGCCTTACAAACACTTTTATAACTCCATATCATAGCGCTCCGGAAATGCCTCAAAAGAAAGCTCGTTCCACAATTTGCATGTGTTTGGCAAGAAAGTTCGCGAGAATTGGACTGTGAAGGAATGCTACGAATCTACTCCGTGTGGATAGAACTTCATTCTTCGGCGAGTGGTGTGATGATGGAAGAATGATCTGGACACCAAGCCGAATAGTTTCTCGGAGCACTCAGTTGTTATACTTATAGAATAGACAAAGGGACCCTGTGTCTCTCCTATGACTTAAAAATTCAAGCTTGCCGGTGATTCGACAAAGCTCTGATTTTTTTAAAACTTGAGTACTTTTGTATATCGTAAAACCTAATTTTAATTGGTATGTCGGAAAGACAAGTGCAAACTTTATTTGATCATTTACCAATGGTCGGGTGTCAAAGTAACACAAACCGATTTCAAGCCAAACCGCCCACAGACCACGGGAGAGGACGTGCGGCTACGAAACTATGAGTTAACACGAGAAATTGAGTTATGTTACATGTAAATAAACACTTTCAAAATTGGAAAGGTATTCCTGTTATAAATAACACAATCGTTAATTTGCGTCTTAACACTACAAAGGCGGAATCAGTCATTACACCGGATTTTCAATAAAAAGGTTGGTTATTATCCCAAAGATGTTTGCCTAACCTTATCGATAATTTGTGACTTTTATTATTACGAACAGTTTTAAAAATATGCAGCTAAACAAATTGATTTTTATTTGTTAAAAGCGTAGATTTGCCGACAAAAAGGGCGATAGACATTTGACTGTTATAACCTAAGTAGTGTTCATAATTGTTATATGCGTATACTTCGTACATATTTTAATTGTTGTGTTTTATTTGTCATTAGCTAGAACATTAGCTTCATTTTATAGAAATTATTTAGAATATTATGAATAGCTTGTAAACAGGTCTCAAAGATTTCAAAATGACGAAATGTTTAATTCACAATAAACCTACCAAACGATCAATCATAATCAGAAACTGAAAATGCAGAACTTGACAATAATCATGATTTTATGTTACGAGTACCTGCATACAAACTACCCTATACATAGAAATATATATAAAAAATGTACAAACTATGACCCATAATATAAACTAACAAAATAGCAAGTATCACCCAAATCTGGTTCTAGGTTATAGTGTGATAGTGATAAACGAAAATTGAATAAGAAAAGTTTTAACCTTTAAATCGACAATACTTTGACTACATTAAAATTTACAAATTATATTCTGTACCCCATTATCTACAGTTTTATTTTCAGTATATATATAAAGCGTGTAAAAACTATGTTCTTCACAGAAAAGTTATTACTAAAGATTACCCGACAATGTTTACAATGTGTCACTTTTCAGCCGTCAAGTATCCTATAACTTATGACGACAATTTTTTTGTGATGGATTAATGAGAAAATTATGCTTTTAGTATGAAATTATTGTATTGTCATCGGTTGTCTATATGTATCCAAAATTTTAAACGATTTGGACATTTTGAAATTGATGAAATTGTGATTCAAAGATTCCGTTACATTCACACATACATAGATAGGTTCATACATACAAGTCAAGCTAATATAAAGCGTATAAAATTGGTTGTAACAATAACGATAAACGAGGTCAAAGGAGCAGGAGAGGCTGGGTCGGTCGCTAGCACTGTTCACACGACACGAACTCGACCATATGGCCACCTCAGATGGTAATGGTCAGATGGAAATGTAGGAGATGCAGGGCATTGTTGACTGCTATATTTTAAGACATATTCAAAAATGCTCGAGTGGAAGACATTGATTTGTGATTTCCGCATGATATTGTTTAATACTGACATAATACATCGGTAACAACAAAAAGAAAAAGCCTCTCAAACTTCTGAATAGTTAAAGAGATGACATGTGAGCATACTGGATTCTAAATTAAGGTACCCCATATCAATGCCTTTCGATCCATCATATCAATCACTTAAAATATAAAAAAGGTGGTGTAATATCGCATCTTTAGAATAAAAGTGACTTAACTCAAAATTCCTGAAATTCCAGATTTTACTATAAATTTACTTAAAAAAGCCTACTCTAAAACCCCATGGTGAAAAAGAGCCCGAATTATGACTGAGAAAGGGAAAAAGGGAAAACCTCATACATCAGTCTCTTTAAATTTACTCAAGACCATACATTTTTGAAAACTTTCTTCGTCATTTCCCATAAATTGCAATTTTTGAGTTAAGTCCCTTTCATTCTAAGGGTGCGATATAAGGGTGGAAAATTATCAACAGAAATATATTATGCAATTTGAATTTATATGTATATACGAAATCGAGTACCTCCTTCTTATATATCTCGAAAACCTTTGGTTTCAACCCTATCATGCATTTTTCCGAAAACCACAAAAAGCCTAACCACGATGTTCCTGAATCACGCTATTAATGTTTCCTATATTGCTTGCATATACACATATTCCAAACTTACAACAATGCGGAAAACGGTCGCTCTCCAAGCGTTCTCCTAGCCAACGAAAGCCTCGTTCAACGTAGCCGGTTAATTTATAACTACGTGAGGAAAACGAAATAATTTGCTGAAAAGGCGTATACCTTCGAGGAGTCTCGATGGCGCCGCTGACCCTAACGATACGTCGACAATAAGGGTCTAACAACCAACCCTCGTCAATTAAAGAGTTTTCTTCTATTTCTATTATATTTCTTTCTAATTCCCTCGATGTTTTAGTGTCCGGCAAACGCATAGACAATATTCCGCAGAATCAAATTATTAGTTACTATAAATCGTTAGTGATAAATGTAATTTATGTCAAAAGGCATATGAATTATTTAATGTTTAATATATACTGCTACAATAGAATAATTATTTCATGATGATTACGAAATTTAAAACTACCATGTCATTCGTCTCAAACTCATGTATAACCTTAGAAACAACTATTATTAATGTCATCACTTATATGCTGAAGGGCGTATTTAACTTGCAAATATGCATAATTTTTTTCACCAAAATAAGTGATAAGAACCTTATAAAACAAATACACTTTTGAGAAAGTTGCTGCAGGGTTCGAAATAAATGAAAATATATAAAAAGATACTAAAATGGACAATCTACTGAAAAAAATATATTTATGATTATTTTAATTTGATTGCAAAATATTATGTATAATTAAACTATCGCAATAGTAATTCTTAAAAAAAATATGCGATTACCTAAAGTTATTATTATGAAAGTTTAAGAATTTTTAAAAATTCTGAAAGTGTCTGAAACATTCTCCCGCTGAACCGTGAAAACTTATGAACTTAAAACTGCTTACACCACTAATCACTAAAAATTTTGTTCGTACTTTTTCTTGAGGCTAAAGTTATCTTAAGAAGTAACATTTACGTAATTCTGAAGTGATACTGATTATACAACAGATTTATTAATAAACTAGAATTGAGGAGCAGTAAGACATAGCTAGAAAGGCAGGTTTCACGGAAAGGTACTATTAAGTAAAGGTACTAGTAATAATATTAATGACAATAATAACCCTGATAATATAATCTTTACGCGAAGCCCGACCACCAAGCAGGCTGGCTTATGTTGTCTCTTACGACACTCTGTTCTGCCAGCATGAGATTGGGAAGAGTATTCTATGCCGCCCCAATACGGCCGGAATTAAGTAATTTAGAAATACCTACGCGTATACGTTAAGTACATTGTAAAATTAATATTTTAAATGTACCCAATTTCATTAAATGATATATAAAGTACGATAATTTAATATGTTATACAAAATCTTATTAGCAATGCTAACTTAACGGGTCATTCTCCCTCACGGGAAACTCGAAGTAAATACTTGCACGCACCTCGAATTTTTCAAATTATGTGCCTAATAGAAATTAAATATCACTCACTCACTTCACTAAAGAAAACATTCTGAGTAAACCAGCACATCTGAGTTTTAAATTTTGCCAACCCGCAGTTTGCCAGTGTGACGAACTAAGGTCTTATCGCCTATCATTGCGAGACCATTACCAACAAGCAAGCCGGCTTCATTCTTGTCTTATGACACATGTCAGTATTCTGTGCCGTCCCCATATAGCTAATATCATGAAATAAGTGTATGACATCGATATATGTACATATACCGGAGAGCAAAAATGACAGTTTTGTTTCTCAGTGTTGTTTGACGCCGCTCAAATCCAAAAGAAAATGTAGATTTTCTTTAAACTCCACGCGGCGTTCAAAATTAAAACAGCGATTTATGTTTTCACAAATGAATATTAATTATTTATACTTTCAAAATAAAAGGACTTCATATCACATATTGTGACGAATACCTAACTTATTACATATGCAGATACGCAGAAGTATGTATATGCAAAGACCTTAGAAATTTACTTAGTTAACTGAAATATCATAAGTTGTTTGGTAACAGTTGGGACTTGCGACCGCGAAACTAGTTGCGACTTATAACTTGGGAGTCAGTCACTTTGATTACGCTTATGTTAAACCGAGCCTGAGGCATACCCGCACTGAATGTATTAATATTGAGTTAATTACATTCTGGATCAAAGTACATTTGCTAAAGCGAGATCTCCTACCAGGCTATAATATCAAAATGCGTAGAGAGATTATATACTGTTTGTTCTAAATTCAAAACTTGTATGTATAAGCAATGTAAAGAGGAATATAAGGTAATACAATAACAATTCAATAATGGCCACATCTCTATTGGTATCATACAGAGTTTTAACACACGCGTAGCTCTTCATGTGATTGGTAAACTTTAACAACGTAATTTAATAATAAATCTTTGTTTTTACTCCAGCATCCGTTGAATATACGATGTAGATTTCAGTCAGTTAGCAGTCCTAAGCAGGAACGATTCTCTATAGATTCTCTACGGATGTGGGGAGCACTCCCTGGGGGCTGCCAATGTTTTAGAACTCCGATCACCTCTGGAAGCTGCCCCTCTATCACTTAAAAAAATAATTCTTCAAATCATAATACCACGCAAGTATTATGTTCATGTGCCAAGTATTGGAATGATAGACTATATATATCCAGGGTACAATTTTATAAACTATTTGCTGTAAATCATTTAGGGATTGGGTACCTACAAGAGTTATTGCAGTCCTCACTGAAACAGCAAAGTGGAGTTTACTTAGTTTCAGGTATGACGATAGATCCGAACTTTGCAATTGACGTCTAACATTTCAGTTTGACTATCATGTAACTAATTGGAGATTCGGCCTACCGAGAAAAGTCTTCCAATATCTGTTCTGTGCTGGAACATTTATTTGACAGACAAATATTTGTTTTACAGTCTTGGCTACATAGAGCAATGGCGACATAGAGAATCCAAATTCTAAACATAAGTGTGTAAGCACTTATTGTTTTTAAAGCAACAAATCCCATTTAATTTGCAGAACTGTACGAAACAGTAGGAGTCGAGTCGATGCTGCTGACTGAGCTACATAATCAAAAATATCATGTTCTCTGCCGTTATACGTTGGCCCCATAAAACGCATACATACATATATTTTGAGATATCACAGAGAGCAAACCAGCTTTATAAACCAAACGCTTCAAATATTAGGTAAAACGCAACGGAAATTTTACCTAAATTCAATATTGCTCCAGTGATGGACACATACTTGCCATATGAGGCGTTTCTATGTATGAATGGTTGATCGGGGAAAAAGGATCTTTTGCGACGTAATGCTTCAAAAGAGAATTACAAATGTCACTTCCTGGAAATAACAAGTTACTCGTGATCTGTTATTGATCCCGGAAAAGTACACTGTATGCCACTTCTGATTAGCATAATTTCTGAAGGACTGTACGGTTCTTAAGTAATTAATATAGTTATCCCAATTAAGTTCGTAACAAGTGGAAAAAATCGTGGGTAGATGAATAACTACAATATAAAAATTATTATGTAATCTCTGATATCTCGTCTTACTACGTAAAGTTTTATAAATGAAATAAATATTTTAAAAATGAGTGCTTGGACATAAATTTCATATAAACCATAAGTAGCAAGTATGTGTAAGTATGCTCTGTTTCTATGAGTTTGTAACATTCATTTTTGGGAATTTCTTGCTGCATCTTCTTCCGTTGCTACCCATTAAAACCATGCGTGTGTATAATTTCATGATTACCTATTGTAAACACCATTACTTTTATCATAATCGTTATTTTTATCAAGGTTTGGGCAACAAAAAGAAATCCGCCAAAAAAGCCACTTTCGTTTCCAACAATCTGATTCCGCGGGTGTTTTTTCTTCTGGAGGAAATCTGTACCAGCGGTATTATTGCACCACTTTGTTAGATTTTTAAGCAATGGTTCCATATTATTTCCTAGCGCTCGTACCACAGTGTGTATAGAAGTCAGAGCTTTGACGCAAATCTCTAAACTCAGCTTAGTGAGATATACACACCTTTATGTAAATGAGATTAATTTGGTTTCCACTTACCGCTGATTTTGTATCTGAAAAATAACTTAACTCAAATAAACACATTTTTTGAAAAACGTATTTTAAATACTTTTATCTGACGTCCCTTAGGAATTAATGTTTCGTAACGAACAGCACCGGTGCAACATCAAGATCAATCCGTGAGTGCTAGTCAATTCCCGTTGCTCATGTATTTATTTATTTAAGACTTTATTGTTTGTACACCAAAACAAAATACACATGCAAATGCACAAGAAAGTAACACAAACAATGGGCGGCCTTATCGCTTTAAAGCGATTTCTTCCAGGCAACCCAAAGAAGATTAGGACAGCGCTAGAAGTAAATAGGTATAGGCGTACATGATAAACATAAATAGCGAAATATAATCAAATAACAAACATACACACATCATTGACACAGCAAAGTCAAAAGGTCAAATGACAAACGAAGGAAAGGAAGAACGAAGAAAGAATTAAGTTAGGAAGGAAGATAGTGAGTCTTAAGTGATTTTACCGCTTGTGGGAGCGCATTCCAAAGGCGAATAGCAGTCAGCTTGAAGGATTTATGATAGAAGGAGGAAGTGTGAGAAGAAGTGAGTAAGGTAAGAGTATTTGAGGAACGAAGTAAATGATTGTGGGATAAATAAAGGAATTCAAAGTTACTACGGAGATACGAAGGAGCTGACGGATTAAACAGCACCGAGTACAGAGCAGAAAGAATATGAACATTCCGGCGAAGGCGAATAGGGAGCCACTTGAGTTTAGAACGAAATTCGGAAACATGATCATATTTACAAAGTCCAAATATGAATCTAATACATACATTTTGGAGGCGCTCAAGTTTATTAAGTTGCTCCTCATTTAGGTCGAGATAACAGATATCGGCATAGTCAAGAATCGGGAGGAGTAAGGAAGTAGCAAGAGTAATTCTAGTGGACATAGGAAGAAAATTTCTGAGCCTACGCAAGCTGCCAATCGTAGCAAACAACTTCTTACTGACATTAGTAATTTGTGGCGTCCAAGATAAACTAGAATCCATAAGAATACCCAGGTTTTTTACAATTTTGGAGTATGGAATTTGGACTCCACCAAAAAATATTGTTGGCAGTACTGACAAATCGATTTTCCAAACAAGTCTCGAACTACCTATGATAATTGCTTAGGATTTACCTTAAGACCGAAAGATTGAGCCCACAGAGCAATTTTATCAAGATTAGAGTTCAAATCCGTAACCGCTTTAGATAGATTCTCAAGTGATGCTTGTGTGTAGATTTATAAATCGTCTGCATATAAGTGGTAGGACGAAGTAAGTATAGAACAAATCGAGTTGATGAAAATTACAAAGAGAAGAGGAGACAACACGCCACCTTGCGGTACACCGGCAGACAATGCAGACCACGTGGAAGATAGATCTTGAACCATAACACGTTGTCTGCGTTCATGCAAGTAACTATGAAACCAATCAATAGCGGTCGGAGATATGTTAAGAGAACGCAGTATCCACACAAGGATATCGTGGTTAACACTATTGAAGGTATTGCTAAAGTCTAGCAATGCCAGCACGGTAAGTTGTTTGTTCTCCATACCATACCGAATGTCATCGGTAACTTTAAGTAAAGCAGTTGTTGTGCTGTGGCCTCGCCGAAAGCCTAATTGAAGGTATTCAATAGATTGTGGGAATGTAGGAAGGAAGTTAATTGTAGTTGGACAAAGCGTTCTAGAATTTTAGACAAAAAAGGAAGTATGGATATTGAACGGTAGTCAGAAGGTGAGGATGGTTTAGAGTTTTTAGGTAAAGGTATGACTTGGGCTTCTTTCCAACAGAAGGGGAAGGAACCGGAAGAGATGGAAAAATTAGGGTTGAGGTAATAATGGGTAAAATTATATCCAATATAAGAAGGATAATTTTTCGGCTTACGCAGTCAGACCCGATGGCATCCGATTAAATAGATAAAATACTGCTCTTAACATCACGATCCGAAAATTGATTAAAAACAAATGGAGGATAATCAGGGGTGGGAATCATAGAAAGAGTGTGAAGTGTCGAAGATTTCATAGCCGCTGAAATGGGGCTTGACGATGAGAAATGCTGATTGAGGTAGTTCAAATCAGCTACAGAAATATGGGCATAGAATTGTTTTGCGATTTCCCAACTCCCAAATTACGTAGGAATTTCCATACCTTGGAAGTATCTCCATCCTGAACTGAATCATGAATATGGCGTCGTTGTGAGTCCCTACACACCGTATTGCAGCGATTCCGAACCAGATTATATTTAGCACGATTTTCATCACTGGGATCAGATTTGAACTTTGATTTAGCGTTAAGTTTTTTTGTAATCAATAATCTAACTTTGTCGGTTAACCACGGAGCTGGCGGATAGCGGACACGAATGCGACGGACAGGAGCATGGACATCATATAATGAATTGAAAATAGCTACCTGCTCGTCGATCGTCTTTTCACTTGAAACCATACACCAATCTATATTTCCAGCATCCAGGCGAAGATTTTCCACGTCTATGCCACTAAAATTACGTTGTACAATATATCTTGACTTGTTTTTGGGAGGTTTTGAATTATAAGACAAAAACAGAAGGTCGTGATAAGAGAAGGACTCGGCACTGCACTGCCCATGTTTTGCAACAAAATCGGGAGAGGAAACAAATATAAGGTCAAGTAGAGAGGGAGTGCAGCCAGGAGAAAAATGAGTAGCAGACAAAGGGAGAATTTGCATGTTAGAAGCATCACTCAACGACCTGAGCCGAGCTGCTCTAGTATCAGATTTGAGTAGGCATGTGCCTCAGATACAACGGACCAAACAATGATACCTGAAACAGTTCTGTGAATCGTAGTGACCAATTACAATCAAATTTACCAGCTTGTTTTTGACTATCGAGTAAGAAAAATTAATATACCAAAACGACGGTTTCATGATAATGAAATTAATTTAAGTAAAAGCATGTACAATAAGCATAGTTGAACAGAACAGAACAGTTCTGCCACAGCCCCCGCCGCCCGTCGTCATTAAAACGGAAATTATTTTAAGAGGGTGGACCACATAGACCGATGAGGTGCATGGATGGTTCGCAAAAAAATATTATTACAGTTATAAATACTTCAAAATGAAAGACGACGATACTTTCTATTGTAGAATAACTGTCGTATAAGAGAAAGTGCAATCTGCGTTTCGTAACATATGAAAATGTAACAATATTCAAATGTTACAAATATTAAAGCTCACTCCAAAAACCATATACGGCACATTAAAGTTATCCAAAAGAATATACACTTTTCATTAAATTATATATTTCTGAGAGACATTTCATTAGCAGTTATTGCTTTCTTCTGACCCGATAACAGGTTGGCAACAGCTAATGTATTGCAGGTGCACATCGGCATCGGTAACCTTTAACCATACCGTGGTTCGTCCGCTTCCTCCGTTCCTCATGGTTGTCTGCTGATACCATAAAAACAGATTTTAAGCTACGATCATTCTCTGCGAGCCGATGATATATGTAAATGTGTCTCACCTCATCATTTTCCACGCTCCATCTCTTGACTCCATTAATCAGTAGTGGACTGTGTGTGTGAATTGCTTGAAAATCGATTCATCAACTTGACATTTCACAAGATTTTTTTTCATTACGATTTGAGAAAGAATTGAAATGTTCAAATATTTAATTCGCGCAGGATAGCGTTCATAATATATATATAAGTAAATAAGTGGTAACGTTAATGTTAATAAACAAGGAGTTAATATACGGCTTCCGAAAAAAGTTTGCAAAAACCAAATTCGAACTAATAT
>PDGT01000103.1:1077671-1102605 GCA_003671415.1 Megathymus violae | reverse complement strand
AATATGTTAGTACTTAAGTGTTATACGAGTATATTATTGAATTCGTAAATGGTGTATCCGGCTCGAAGGACCAAAATGTACGATAGCTAAGTTTAGTAAATAGAAATAATACCAGAAAGTTCTTGGGCTCAGGACTCACCACGCTGCCGGAATGTCGAAATCCTTAAGGGCACGTCCCGGAACGGCTTAGGAAACGTTTGTTATTATATTTTCGTATAGGCGCGACACAGTTTTCACTTCTTTTCGTATATTTTTTTTTGGGAGCTCACGCGTAGGTCGACCACAGTTTTGAAATCGTTTTTCACACACACTAGCGCCAGCAGATCGCGGTGGCACGTCATTGAAACTCCGCAGTCGTAATGGCGGGAATATTTAAAAGCCCAAGATCCTACATATACTATAATATCCTTTGCCTATAAATTGTGTTTTAATGCGACGCTTAAAAGTTCCAATGGGCAACTCGCGTAACAACTTAGGAATCTTATTGTAAAAACGAACTCCAAGCCCCATGAAGGAACGCTGAACCTTTTGAAGACGATATGCTGATGTAATCAAATTATGCCTATTTCGTGTTTGATGATTGTGTGTATCACTTTTCTGTTTATACATATTTAATTTTTTTTTAATAAATACTAAATTACTTATAAACTGACTGCCTGCGGTGAGTACACCTATTTGTTCAAATGTTTCTCTTAATGACTCATGCGACTTTAATGTTCAACAAGGTATTACAGTATGATTGCCTAAAAATATATTTATCAGTATACATTCAGTATACATACAAAGCTAAAACTATAATTTTCTATATTTAGCTATACCGTTGTAATATAAACATTTCAGGATAGTCTAATAACAGCTGTCGACATCTTACAAATTGTTTACAATATAGAAATACAGATACAAAACGAAATTGTCTTTGTCATACATTATTTATTCAATAGTGGAAGACTACATAAAACATGATAACAACTTTATGCTATAACTTTTATGTCTGGCTTACTTTGTGTAGTAATAATAACATTATTAAAGAAGTCGAAAAGTAGTCTACAATCCCTGTATACCATAACCTTATCGAATCAATATATTTGTATATAAAAGTAATTTAGGGACTATCAGCGTTCAGCATTGAGCAAGTACCGGACCACCTCATCGATACTGGCGTCCTTGACGAAACCTACAAAGAACACATCTTCGACGATCGTAACACTGGCGGCTGCAGTAAGAGCGTCGCGACTCCCGTCATCCCGTTGGCAGATGGTGCGTAGAAACAGCATCTGGTAGTCTTGCAGCTTGCGGGTTAAAAAATCTGGAGCTCCATCTGAAGATCAAAGTAATATATTTGTCATTGAATGTCTACTCCGGCTGGGATTGAACCCGGGACCCCTTGCTCGGCAGGCAGGGTCACTACCCACTGGGGTATGGGGTCGCCAAAAGATTTACAGAAGAAATGAAACTACTATCATATTCTACACTGTACTGGTACAGAGTCTTCATGAGGAATGCCCTCGCTGTAGTTATAGATGAGGTTACATCACAACCACTACACGTAAGAGGTAACTCACCGGGACAGAAGAGGCACAACGCTCTCAAATGTGCGTTCTCCCTGTCAGAGATTCGTAGTTGGTCGATTTGTCCTACAAATTCGTGCAGCCTGGACAGAGTCACTCACATTCGGGCGAATACGCGAACCTACAAGTGTAGGACGACCTTCGCAAATGATTATGCGAAGTTTTTGATGCATTTGTGGTTTTCCAAGCTGTGTCGGTTTTTGTCGCACATCAAAGTGCGCGCACTTCGAACATTCGCGTAGTCTCCCACACATTCGTGCGACCAGTTGCGCACACGATTGCATAGGTGATAGATGTCTTCATTTTTCGTAGTTTGCAGCGTCTACTACAATTACTATAAACTTAACTTCTAATACGTACTATAGTAGTAGTTCCAGCTACTCTTTATATTGGAAATGGATGAAGTGTAGGGGGTGCGCAAATAGATTTGCATACTCATATGCGAACCCATTTGCTTATCAGTCCCTCACATTCGTGCAATCATTCGTACAAATTTCAAACCTTTGCGCGCATGTGAGTGACCGGGGTTACTCTTTCGGCCACGTAAAATGTTGCCACGCTCAAAATTAGCGTCGTGGCATCTGCTTCCGAATGGTGTTGCCATAAAATTATAGTGCGTTGTCGAAACACCACATGTTTTTATTCCACAAATATCATGTAGGAGAATTTGTGGAGAATGAATCAAGAGAAGCCCGTACTTTCGGGGAATCATGAATTTTTTATTGGCAGCACTGCTCCGTGGTTAATCAACAACCACAGAGTACATTGGTATGTCAACAACCATGGCGGCTGCATTGCTGTCAAAGAGGCGATTCGTAAAAATATTGAAAAATCATGTAAAATTTACCAAGGCATATTCAAATAGTAAATCAGTAATATTGAATAAACCACATTTTAATATAACATGTAATCAATGCGCCGCTGTAAGTTACTTTAGGGTACGTAAAACAATCTTTGCTGTTATTTAGGATTCACAAGTTTGAAATATTTTCTTAATGTTCATAGTGTAAATACGTAATATTCATTTAAATAGTGATTGTGTGATTTTAGTTTTATTCTACATCGCCTCCAAACAATGCAGGCAGCCAGGACACAGCAAAAAATGTGTTGGCAGCGGTTTTGGCAAACAAACCAAAAACGGGCAAAATACCCGTTGGTAAGTTGCAATTGTTTTTTTTTATTCCAGTAGTTTCTTAATAGGGCTACGAACTGTGTTTAGAGCTACTATAAATTTGAATTGCAGTTCCAAAGTTGCGTAATTATTTTTGACCTTGCTCTGTAATATTGCATTGGAAGTAGGGCTGTCATTTTACAGAATATTCTATATTTTAGAAACTAATCAATGTACTCATTGTGTTATATCCCTAGGTGATCAAACAACTTATTAACTAGACAGTTAATCTTGTGTAAGTAATCAAGTGTTAAGTCTTAGGCTACTGCTGGCCAAGAGCCTCATCTTTTAGGAGGTGATAAGGCGGTAATTCATATACATAAGCAGTAGGATACAAAACATGTTGTTGA
Organism: Megathymus violae; assembly: GCA_003671415.1. Lineage (NCBI taxonomy): Eukaryota > Metazoa > Arthropoda > Insecta > Lepidoptera > Hesperiidae > Megathymus > Megathymus violae. The sequence goes on along the minus strand of PDGT01000103.1, from coordinate 1,099,516 downwards.
GATACCTATTAATATATATGACATATTATTAAATTCAATATGCCACAGTTAAAACTGAGTTAAATTTGTGGCAGCCCTAATATTACACACTAGTGCATTATAACATGATATTGGTAAATATCTATTAAATGTCACCAATTTTCTTTGTTAGTGTGTGTATTTTTATTTAAAGTTATTGATAACTAAAAATTTATGAACAGTTTTATTAATAACTAGATAATTCCCTTGCTTTGCTTCAGAAAAACTACCTTACCCTTAAAGATAGCATCTGCATTTTTCTGGGTTCTTTGTCGTTCTGTGAAATAGAAATACATATAATAATTCATAACTTTTTTTATTTATGGACAGATTGCAATGAAACAAACTTTAAGTTTTAAGTGATTCTTATTGCAATACATTAGTGAAAACTAGAACAAAATCGTTTAGCCGTTTTTGAGATTAGCAGGATCAAACATACAGACAAACAGACAAAAACTCTAACAACTATTGTTTTGGGTTCTATTGCATTAATAAAAACCCTTAATGATGTTTTTTTCTCTTATTTCGTTCATGTACAGAAATCGATCAAGTAGAATTTTACTATTACTATAGATATCAAATTAAAATTATTGACACAATCTAGTTTAATATCTATTAGAACTTTTAAGTGACATGTTAAAGCACAATTTATATAATATCCTTTAGATATAGTATAGAAGAATATATTAATGACAATAATTTCTGGACTTAATAGTGTCAAAACCAATTCTGCACAGTTTAAACTTTGTAATAGCTATGTGCTGTTTTAAACAATGTGTTGAGGAGTTCCTTATAACGTTTCTTCTCCTCAATGTTTAAGCACCTTTTCAAAACGGTAGTAGAAGCAAAAAATGATATGCACAAGTGTAATTACAGAATATCTAAATGATTAAATGTTTAATTAAATTTAAATTTGGATAGAACAACACACAAAGCACAGATACCTCGGACAGGAAAGATCTGGTGCCATTTCATTATTTCTTATTTAATTACTCTGTTATTCAGAGTGCACCACTGAGCTCTTATACCTTAGAGTTGCTATTTCGTTAATTATTAATTATTGCTCTACGAAAATATTTGCATGTCCATGTGATGTCTCCCATGGTTTATCAGTGGAGGTAAATCTATTTACCAAACTTATTTTAGACTATTAAAAATTTGTGTACATGTAATGTTTTCAAAAGTATCATATTTAAATTTACTATCCTGTGCCTTTGTGGTATAGAGTCAAGTCTTTTTTGTTGTGAGACCATACATTTGTCACAAGCTTATAACAAGTCTATGACAATGACTTAGTGTTTCCGCATCCAAGGGTTCTAACCACGAATTACTGATAATCACTGAACAAACTAGTTATGTTTATATTTAGGCTATGCTATGTTACATATATATATTGGTATCATATGAAATACCTTCTCATATAATGGTCTGTTTAAAAAAAAGAAGTTAATTTGGTACTCTCTGAAAATATCTGTTTATTAAGGTGTGTGTGACCTTGTTTATTTTGTAACAGCTTGGTGTGTAAATCAGCTCCACACTTTCACAGAGATGAAATATGTATATTTGCATTATGCTGGAAGTAGTTTTATTGTACAAATTTAAATAACTATATCAATTTGCAAGGTGTATGTATTAGATCTCCTTATGTCATAAGTTCTAATTTTGTTATGCATAATCAAGTATCATCATCATTAGATGCTGCAGTAAATTTTTTAAAGTTACAAATTATTCAATACACACAATTGTTTCATAAATTTGAGAACCAAAATTCAATTTTCAATCAAAGTGCATAGTTTAGATTCATACCATCACAAATGCTGTTATAATCGCCTTGTCTTTAGTTGCAGTGTTAATTTTAAACTTTCATTTTTCTTTGTTTTAATGCCTGGTTGACATGCAGTTGTCCTTTTCCTGCACTCTTCCCCTGTAAATTGTTTTGAGTTGCCACATTATGACCTGTGAGCTTGTGACTAACTGGTAATGTCGATAATTAATTGATTGTATTAAAAATAAATTTGTTTCATGTATATTGCAAGTACATTATATAATAAAATAAAATATGCATATGCATAATAAAAGGTTTACTTTTATTATAATCTTAAGCCTATTAGAATGTTTATTCATAGAAGTGTGTAAAAAGAATTGCATAGCATTGTGTTTAACACAATTTTGTATGGGATTTAAAGGAATGTTGTTAAGAAATAATGTTTTGTAAACAAACATATGATAAAAAATAGATTTAAACAAAGTAACAACCTGCTATTTACTTTTGATTCTGTGTATGAGATTAAATTTTAAATCTTATGGCAGAATTACTAAGACTACAATTAATTCTCCTGGTAAATCTTAAATCTTATGAGTAAATTCAAATTTAAAATTCATAATTGTGGCATCCCATCTGCTTTCGCCTTTCAAAATCCCTCAACCTTTTCGATTTTGCTCTCACCTGTTCTCCTACAAAGTTCCTCATTGAATGTCCCGTCCCTAGGTATCCAAAAGAGAGACTGCTTTCATCCAGGCGCTTCTGTTCTGTCCCGTGAAGATATCAACCTGGGGGATGCAAAGCCAGTCACGGGAACTGACATGATCAGGGGCATGCTGGAGTATGTATGGCCTAAGGTAAATTTGTCACACGTTTATGTTCAATATGTATCTGTATCTGTATCCGTATCTGTGATCTAAACAGACCACCAAGAAACTAGAAGTAACAGAGAGTGTTTGTACCCAAGTCATGTGCTACAATTTCATGAAAATTTTCTTAGATTCAATCTCTCATAAAAATTCCTTATTGTAGATGGCACAAATCATATTCAAACAAAAGAGATCAGCAAAATAATTATTTACTTGTCACATAAATGTCCACTCCGGTCCATAATCGAATAGATCTTTACACGTGATACACACACTGGTTCCAGCCGTAAAAATCCTTTAAATGGCTCTACATTTTAATCTTTTATCATCTCTATTCTGTCAGTGTGTATGAAGCATCACAATCCCCAGATCCAAATTCTTATTTCGATTGGTCACCGACGCCCAACTATACCACGGTTATTATAATGACATCACAAAAAAGAAACCAGCGCAAATTAAAAACTTCACAGGACAACCAGATGATTAGGAACCGCGTGGTACTGTCGCTGTCACTTCTGTTCGGTGCGAAGGTGATGAACGTGACGGTACCGTTCCTGTTCAAATACGCAGTGGACGAGGTGAACCAGGCGGTGGGTGCGGGGGACGCGCTGCTGGGCATGGCGACGGTGCCGCAGGCGCTCGGGACCGCTGCGTTCAGTTTGCTAGTTGGATGTGAGTATGGTTGTGCGGGTCTTATCGGCTCCTAGTATTTTTTGTTGTTTCAAATTCGACCACCCCATAGCCCGGTTGGTAGTGACCCTCCCTGCATGCCGAGCGAGGGGTCCCGGGTTCGATGCCCGGCCGCGGAAGACATTTATGTGTCAGATAAATGTTTGTTCTCGGTCATGGGTTTGTGTGATGTCATATTTATAAGTATATCTGGCTGTCACAGAGCAACAATTAAACAAACTTGAGCGCTTGCAAAACCTTTGAACATAAAACATGAATGACAAGGATGCCTGGACAAAATTAGTGTCGAAACCAGTTCCGTACAGGTTTAAACTTTTGTAATTACCATATGTTGTTTAAAAGATGTGCTGAGGAGTTTCTTTCGCCGTTTCTTTTCCTCATTGTTAAAGCACCTTTTCGAAACGGTGGTAGAAGCAAAAAATGACGTCCATAAGTGTATTTACTGAATACCTGTATGATTGAATGATTTTGAATTTGAATTTGCATTCTTTTTTTTTCGGTATTTATAAATTTGACCATGTCTCAAATGGCTCCCAATTCATTTTCGCAGAAGCTAGGATTTTGTGCCTCCTCTTTAACATTCTCCATTCTACCATCCATCCTATTTGCGAGAGCGCTTTAGCTTCTTTCGTCCTTCAATTGCTCCTTGCAGAACCCACCTCAAATACCTACTCAAGTTCCCTCCACATAAGAATTCCTTCTACTTCCAATCCTTTTCCGTGTATGCAGTGAGACTGTGGAACTCGCTCCCGTCTAACATTAGAGATAGTAAAACTATCTCCGTATTCAAAAAACGTGTCAAAGAGCACTATATCTCCTTGGCTGCGTAAATTATTTTGTTTTATCTGCTTATGATGTCCTGTTGGTTTATCTTTTTTTTTGTACTTTCCAATACTACTATCATTTCTTCATCGTGATCTTTTCCAGCAAATCTAGGAATAGAAAGGGAATAGATTTTTTTACATACAGTGTCAAACGGCTCCTGGCATCGCTCGTGTTCACATTAACAACGGGAACCGTTTACCATCGGGTCAGTTGCGTCGGTTACCGGGCTCCGTTACGGAAATGTGTTAAACTTGTGAATGTATTTCAAGATGGCATAGCGCGAGCGACGGCGGCGGGGTTCAACGAGTTGAGAAATGCGGTGTTCGCGAAAGTGGCCCAGCACTCCATCAGGCGGCTTGCGTGCAACGTGTTCACGCACCTGCACAACCTGGACCTCAGCTTCCACCTGGGCAGGCAGACTGGCGCTCTATCCAAGGTAACCTTTTAATAGGCTTTTTGTGTCAATGCGTTTTACTAGATGTCGATTAACAAAGGTTTTTTTATCTAGGACAATTTTTTATCTGCGTAGAAATATGAGATAGCTCTGCTGCTGTTTGTGACCAGAAAAATACTGTTTTTATTTGAAACCGGTCACAGGTTTCGTCAATTGTGAGAAGTAATGCAATCGTTTTATACTTGACCAGTATTTATACTGAGTGTTACAACCAGTGTTGCCTGACCCAACCCAGCTGTTAATCGATTTCTCTTTGCGGTGCCAGTACTATTCGCAAATATATTTTTATTGCAACTACCCATTTTTAACTCATAAACGACAGTTGATTTTAGAAGATTGATTCACGAAAACAGGGTTTGTGAAGTTTTATTAAAAATACTCTCACAACAGAACGATTTATCTGTAAGATCTATCTGGATCTCAGATGTTCGGGGAAGGATAAGCGGATATGATGGTAGTTTCATATGATGGCAGTTTCGTACGAAGGTTCTGTGCATTAAATAATTAATGTTTTCTTATTTTCAGACGATAGACCGTGGTTCGCGCGCCATTAACTTCGTGCTGTCGGCGATGGTGTTCAACATAGTCCCCACGATATTCGAACTGACCTTGGTTTCGACTATTTTAGGGTTGAAAGGAGGACTAGCGTTCGCGGGTGAGTGAATAGTCGTGTACGCGAATGTGTGAGTGTCAACGGCCACCGCAGCCCGTGCACGGTTATACTGCAGTTATATGTTTATAGGTAGTTTAATATGCAGACTATAGTAGTCTTGATTGAAGTTTTGTGGACACGCTTTGCTGTGTTTGAGATCGATATGAAGCGCCCGAAATTGTGTAAAAATAAGTAATGTAATGTCCTGGTTTATATTTTTTGGAAATTTTAATATAATTAGGTTTCTTATCGGTATGAAACGTTAGATTGAAATGGCGTCACGTGAAAACTGCTGCATAGATTTTGTTAAAGTCTGTTTTGAAGCCCATAGCTCGGTTGGTAGTGACTTTGACTGCCGAGCGTGGGGTCGCGGGTTCGATTCCCGGCCGGGGCAGACATTTATGTGGCAGATAAATGTTTGTTCTCGGGTGATGGGTGTCTGTAATGTCATATTGTGTATGTTCATGCCGCCCGCAATACAGGGAATAGTAATGCGGGGGTGTGAGTGTGTAAACGTTTATTTTTTTTATCCATAATTTTTTAATAGGCAATTTAGGGGTTTTGTATACATAAAAGTACATGTCAATCCCATTGATTCATGAATCAAAACGATATAAACATCCGTTAAGTTTGTCACCATTGTACATACTTTTCTGGAAAATTGTTTTATCTTTCAATTAATTTTCTTTCATTAAATTGAAACTTTGTAAAATACCATATTTTTAGCGAAATAAATCGAAATTTATATAAAAAAACAATATATATATATATATTTACATATGACATAAACAATGTACACGTTGCAGGTCTCGCGTTCAGTTGCGTCGGCGTGTACGCAGCGTTCACGCTGGCGGTGACGCAGTGGCGCACGCAGTTCCGCGTCTACATGAACAAGGCGGAGAACGAGGCGGGCAACAAGGCGGTCGACTCGCTCATCAACTACGAGACGGTCAAGGTCGGTGCGGCCACGCGGACGTCGACTCTCGACTTTAACCCCCGACACACCCCCCTACACGCCCCACACATATATTTACAAAGACAATAATGGGACAAGAAGACGCCAAAATAGTTCCGCGAGGACTTCATTACCCTGTTAACACACACACACACACACTCCAGTTAACAATTGCAGTAGTACCATCGTTGATCGCAGGTATTTCGCTCGTGGAGAGAGTACTCTTCGTTGCCGTTTTCGAGAGACGAATGAAACGCGAGCGGACCTGCTCTCTATTTATACTGATTTCCGCTTTTCGAGAAGGTTCTGCGCTTTTGTAATAAACGTCAAAATTGTATGATTTATTATTTTTATCATTATTTTAGATCGGTAACGCAGGTGGTGGAATCCGTTGCTTCGCTGTTCGACCTCTTCCATGAAGCTTGAGGGCGAGAATCGCGTAATACGCGCTCATAGCGCATCTCATTACCAGTGTGGCTGTTTCACGGCGGGTCTGTTTCGTTTTCAGTATTTCAATAACGAAAAATACGAGTTGCAAAAGTATGACGCCAGCCTCCAGAAGTACGAGGCGGCCTCGCTCAAGACCGCGTCCAGCTTGGCGCTGCTCAACTTCGGCCAGCACGCCATCTTCAGCGGCGGTCTCAGCGTCATCATGGTGATGGCCGCCAACGAGATCATTAAAGGTACCCGCGATGACTCCCTAATGTAAATTATGTATTCGTCAGCACGACCATTATCCTACACGGAGACAATCGAAGATTTCCGAAGGTTTTTAATGATGCAACAGGATTGTACGAGATAAAATTCTTTGAGGACCACTGAGAAAAATCGTAAATGTGGTTGGTATGTTTGGATTAAGGTGTCAACAAAAATTTCACGTTCAGTTCTGTTCAGTGGAAGGTTCCTTTTGGCCGACTGTAAGCTGATGTCGGGTCAGGTAAAGTTTTGGTTATCATTTTGACGTTTATGATACGTTTTAGGTGGTAATAATATGTAGCAAAATGCAGATTTTAGATTATTTTTAATAATTATATATTATTGACTGAACTCAAATGAATCCTGTCATTCATTCATTCATATCTGTGGCAGCGATGGCCGTAGACAGTAGACACTTCACTGTCAAGGGGATCGCTTGTCCTTTTTAGCGTTATTATCTACCTTCGTTATTATTTCACGTTATTCTAAACAAAATTAATGTAACAATGAAACGGGAAACGTTAAAGAATATTACTGTTGATTCCTGAAGGAGCGTGTAACTAACTCGCTTGGCAAGTAAATAATCCTACCACCATCAACTAGTACCCTCAGCATTACTCTGCGTGGTGCACGTCTACCAACACCATACATAGTGCCGGTGTTCAGCTGGGTACACCACAAATACATTGGATATGGCTTGACCTGGAGGACTGCTCTTCAAAATTACGTGTGCTCACCTCTATGAACAAAGTCAGCGGCTGTGTGTAGTCGCGAGCCCACGGACCGTCGCCAGTGCCTCTTAACCTGAACATCACGAGGACCGCTGAGCTTCGTATTAGAACATTAGCGGATTCTCGTATCGCGTCCCGTTCGCTCACACCGGGTCGGTACGGTGGTTTGTCTCGCAGGCAACATGACCGTGGGCGACCTGGTGATGGTGAACGGACTGCTGTTCCAGCTGTCAATCCCGTTGGGCTTCCTGGGCTCGGTGTACCGCGAGGTCCGGCAGGCGCTCATCGACATGCAGACCATGTTCACGCTGATGACCGTCGAGTCGAGGGTCAAGGTGAGGCTTCACGATGGATTGGTGATGACAAGCATTTGAGGAGTTAATTGTTCATGTTACTTCGCGCATCCACGTTATGAGATGTCTTTGAGTACCGGCACATTTACACGAGATCCCGGGGTCTCTCTGTATGCGCCGAGTGGCAGCCGACGAATAGATAGGAATAAAAAGAATAATAATTACACAGATAGTCATGTAAATAGCTTTATGTACTGGATGAAATTCAGTTACTTTAAAATCACACAAAGACCATTAATTTCTATTTTTATTTATAAATGTACAGATGTCTGTTAAATAAGCTAATATAAAAATAAAACACAATGTGATTTTTTCAGGAGAAAGAACGAGCGCCTCCTCTCAGAATCGACGCTAAAACGGCCACGATAGAGTTCAGAAATGTCAGCTTCAAGTACATCAACGGCAAGCCGATCTTCAACAACCTGAGCTTCACGATACCCGCGGGCAAGAAGATCGGCATAGTCGGCGGCTCGGGCAGCGGGTCAGTTGTCAATCTGTGTTCTTAAATTGACAATTTTTGACATGGCAGCTATGAAAAAAAAAACATTATGTGCAAGTCGAACGCGCGCACTGTAGGTTCAATACAAGTGTATAATCAAGTCAAGAGGGACGTAAAAACTAAGTGTAAAATTATAGTCAATAGTGTGATTGTAAACCACATAGTAAACGAACAGACAGCGACGAAGCTTCACACAAAGAACTGCGCTATGATAAGTACACTACTACAAGCGCGAGGCGCGTGGTGCGCGAGCACGAGCGGAACCGGTTTATAGCGGCTCGGCGCGCGCTCCGCGCGGGGCTCAGTCGGCGCTCGTGACGCGTCGTGTTTGTTGTTGTTCTATAGTTTGAAAATGTTTAAATAAGAAAAAGTGCAAATTTGGTTTACTGTACAGTGTGTATGAACAATGATAGAAATAATGATTTATCTGAAAAAAAATTGTCAATTCCATATATCAGGCTCTTTGTATAGAAAATGTCTCGAACATTACAAATGTGAGAAGGTAAAATTGAATTTTAATAGACCTCAACAGCCTATAAATATGGGTAAATATTCTTTTTTCACCCATTACATTTTACTACTTTACATTACTACATTTTAATGAAGGTATGGTACAATCGGGGATTTTAATAATACCTTCTGATAATTTAATTGCAATTTCTGTTGACATCAACAAATATAAAAAATTAACGTACTTGGAAGTTGTACACCACCACCAATGTTAAACAAATTACATTTATTTCATTTATTTAATATTAAAAACCAGCCAGTACTATCTTTCTCTCGCCTCATTTACTGGCCGACTATTTGGTGCCTTTGGTCTTGTTGATGTCCGTGGGCGACGGTAACCACTTACTATCAGTGGCTCGTCTGCTTGTTTGTCGGCTATTACATAAAAAGTAATATATTAAAAAAAATATTGAAATGGTCAACTGTCAAGTATTTTTTTTCTTTCAGAAAATCAACTATGGTCCGGCTTCTATACAGATTCTTCGAGCCTCAATCGGGAGAGATTCTTGTCGCCGGACAGAATATTCGAGAGATAGATTTGAACAGCTTAAGAAGGGCTATTGCAATCGTTCCTCAGGTATTTTTAGTTTCGTTCCGTATGTCGGATGACGTCTAGTAATATGGTGCTGCCTAGTTGTCGGTTAGTGGAGGGTTTAGGAAGTTGTTTGGTTGGCTGAACACTTAACAACTGATATATAATCAATTGCTAAATATTCTGCCTGGCTCACTCTGGATCTAGATGCCGATATCACTTGAGCTTTTAAAAAATTGGCTGGTCATTACCAGACACCGGCGGGTCTAGGACTTCTAGATGTTGGTACCGTCCAATGGCACGTTTATAAAGATGTTTCTTATTTGGACACCCATTCTATAATGCGCGAGTGCAGAACCCTATGACGTATTGAATTGAAACATAGCACATATTCTGAACCCATTACTTAAAATTTCAATAAAATAAATCCAGTAGTTTCATAGTCGAATAGGGGTAGCAAAAAACATGGTGTGTTATCCTTATTGGTATTTATTTTGAAATTACATAGATTTCAAGTTTATTTTTTTTTTGATTAGTTAAAAAGGAACAACACTTGGTCATTTATTTACAGGTGTAACCTTATATATATTAATAAATTTTAATTTTACAGGACTGTGTGTTGTTCCACGATACCATTTTCCACAACCTGCACTATGGAGACTTGAAGAAGTCAGCCCAGGAAGTGTACGAAGCCAGCAAGCTGGCTGAGCTGCACGAGTCTGTTGTAACATGGCCTAAGGTAGTGTATTAGTGTGATTCAAGTTTCATTGATATTCGTATTTATCTCTTTTATAGGTGTTCAAATTTCATTTCATTAATGAGTGGACTTGGTACAGTAAAATGATATGATTGTTGTATAAAAAAAAATATTTTTATTGAACAAGAAAGTATTAATATTTTATTAAATGTAAAAATGCTTTGTATACATTTTTACGAGATGAGTTACATTTGGAAGTGTCACAAAACGAAGGCTGGTGCACGGCGAGCTGTCGGAGAGTGCATATTGGGTGGTTCATGTGTTATTTTCCTCGTCACATGATCGCACGGCGTTGCTGCGGCGAACACCTATAGCGAACAGCGATAGCAGCTACCGATCAACCCGAATGTCAGACGTTTTTATGTCACGAATCAACGAGTGCCGTAGAGATCGACGAGTTAACGTGACTCGAATCCATCAATCGTTTGCTACTGATTCGAGCTTCGGGCTGCGAGCGCTTCCCCGTTTCGAACTGCACTTTCCGTTGCAGGGCTACGAGACGCAGGTGGGCGAGAGGGGGCTGAAGCTGTCCGGCGGGGAGAAGCAGCGCGTGGCCATCGCGCGCGCCATCCTCAAGGACACGCCGGTCATCGTGTTCGACGAGGCCACCTCCAGCCTCGACTCGCTCACCGAACATGTGGGTGCCGCGTTATCTAATCGGGGGCCTCGCCCTGTCACGTCGACAACGCGCACGCGGGACGTGCACATGACAAGCGAAGCATATGCGAGTCGATAGGATGCGAGTGGTGGTAGAATGGTTGAACGTGTCAGGTTCAAGTTTTATACATGCACAGTTCCGTTGCTCCTGCGCAGCTGCCGGAGGCGGCCGGCGACTTGTCGAGGTCTCGGCAGTGCTCCACGTGAAATACACGCTGCGGTACATTTGTCATATAACGGACGATGCGGTCGCACCGTCGCCTTGTCGCACTGTCGTTATCTATATAAGTAATTGTTAAAAGTTGTTAAGTTTAAAATTTGAACGTGAAATCTATTACCTATTTACGTAGCCAGGACAGTTGGCGACAAATATGTCGATTGTATAGGAGAAGAAAAGTAACTCGGTTAAAGTTAAATATAGTTGTTAATGTATGAGTAATAAAATAGATGCACTGTTATGTGTCTATCACCAAACTTTTAGAATATGTACCGTAATTCGTTCACTGAGTCTACGAGTTAGAAAATGGTGGAAGGTATTTTCCAGCTATTATGTGAATAGAAATGTTAACTGATGTATATATAGGTCAGAAGGCGTAAGCAAGTTGAAAGTGCGAATCAGCGCTGTTTCGCTGACCAACATCAATCCAATAGTCACGATTTTTGTGTTTAATTGAACGGATCATTGTTATGGCAAGATGTTGCGCCATCTCAAAATAAAAATAATACACGAAAATCGTGAGTAAGTAAGTGGTAAGTGGCTATGTAGCCTTAGATGGTAAAGGGTACTACTAACTTAGAAACATCTTATGCACGATTGCTTTGAATTTGTACACACGTTGCCATTTATACATTTTTTAAATTTTATGTTATCTCAACTTCAGGCAATACTGCAAGCCCTGAAGGCGGCTACCGTCGGGCGGACTTCGATATGTATCGCGCACCGGCTGTCCACCGTGGCCGACGCCGACGAGATCCTGGTGCTGGAGGGCGGCGTGGTCACCGAGCGAGGGCGGCATCGCGACCTCATCACCGACCCCGAGTCGCTGTACTATCGACTCTGGGAGAAACAGAATAAGGACGCACTGCCCAAGGTCTAGAACAACCGTCTCGTATGTCACCACCGAGTATGTTTGTTTTGTAAAAATACATCAGGGTCGTGCGTCTCCGTTTCTGGTGATTCTCGACCATTTTCGTTTTTAGGAAAGGCAAATGACAACTCCGATCTGTTTTCACTGTCACGTCCGTCTGAACTTTTGTGAAAGTAATATTGCAGATTATTATTATTACATAAACTAAATTAAGAAAGTATTGTATATTCTGTATTCTATGACTCGCACTATGGAGTAATAAAATTGAGGATAAAAAAACAGTTGGATTAGTGCCATGTCTGGCATCCCTGGCCGGATGGAAAAAAATCCGGTGAATATAATAATGTAAGATCTACTCGTCTATAGATGATGCAAGTCTTAAACTACTTCTTATATATTCAAATATAAGTTGAGAGATATTCACTTCAAAGTTATAATAATTGTATACGTCTTGTGACTTTTAAATGATGGGGTGAATCTTGGTGAAATTTGGAATTAAAGTTAGGGACATAGAAGTCTGAAAATTTATTTAAATATACTTGTATGTACGAATGTACTGCATCGGATATGGTATTATTACTAAGAAAAGGAAATGGTTTTCTGTTGACAATTATATCCTAAATAATCACCCCGACTACGAAAACGTTCACTGTGCGAGGTGCGATACGCACGCACTCGACCGGTACTGGTCTTCAGAATTCCGCTGACGTAGTGTATAGAAATACGACAATGCTGAGTTTAACGGACTAATTGACGGGCTGGTCAATCGGCTCCGCCTCGAGCGGTGTCGGTGACGATGGCATCATTGGTATAGACCACATATGTGACCTGTCTGCTCAATTATCAGCTATAAAAAAGCTTTAGTAAGCAACATACAAAGTTGTCTATGTAGTTTTTTTTTTTCAACTTCAAACTAGTTACGTGTTAATGAAGCTTGTTTCAGTTGTGTAATATTGTTTCTGTTAGTTTGAAGGTAATAGTTGACTGTTGGGTCGCGGTTGTTCGTGAAGACCGTGGTAGTTGCAAAACGATGGGCACTGCTGCAGACGAATGTCTCAAAAAAATTAATTCTACGACAGACAAGTGTCTCAGAAAACAATAGGTCCTGCTACAAACGAATATCTCACAAATTTAATGAATGAGTAATTATTATTTGATTTTGTAAAACTTATGTACTGAGAAGTCAAAATATATTTATGGATATAATGTTTTTTACGAAGGACGTACAGAGCTTCTTAAGTCTTCAAGAGGAGAGTGAATAAGCTTTTATAAGTTAGTGCATTCAACATCTTATACTTCACCGACACTTACCATCAGGCTGGATTGTTGTCAAGCTATAACTTATTTCATGTAAAAAAAGCTCCTGAAATAAGTTTGATGCATTAATACATGCATTGATCCCACAAGATCTGATAGTTTTCGTCTTTAACAATAGTTTATTTTTCTGTAATTTTAATACACATTTAATGTTCTGAGATATTGCAACCGATTATATATTTTAATTATAATTTGATTGTAATCATAAATTTCCTGTTCACTGACATGATTAGCAAAATTGATTTGAGGCACGGAATATAGCTGTATAATTAATATTCCCACGCTGTGGGGCTATGGCCGGGGAGAGTATGTTTAAGCCGACATTTAGATCGCACGATGATAATTCAGGATTCAGTTTCGATTCCAGGGTGCAGAAATAACAAGTTTCTTTAAAGAAGTAGAACTGGGATTTATTACAGGTGACCCTAAAATTAAATTACAGGCATTACTATCATTATAATATAATTGAAGAATCAAAGTACACAGTGCCTCAACCATGAATGAGAGTAAAGACTCGAGCGATGTTAACTGAACTTTAAATCCATTCAGATGACTTAAAAAAGCTGCAGAATTATCCTTATTCATGATGATTTAGAGGCTCACGTTTCAAACACTTAGGATTAATTTAATGAAATGATAATTAATATTCAATAGTCGCACCAACGCGCTCGGTAACTCGTGGTCGAGGTACCGATTTATGAACGTTTATTTTAACGAGTACGTGTGTAAGTACGAACGAACGAACTGGACGTACTAATTAACGACCACTTATACTGAGTCATTACATGGCAGTTGTTCGAGTTTTTATAGCATTGTGAAATAGGACCCGAGAAGTATATTTTGATGTATGTAAATACGGTGCTGTGTTGTGTACAGATGTTATTATTGTTAATTAAGTAAAGTATTTTGTTTTGTATTTGTGTTTTTCTATCACGTCGTGTTCTGTGTTACCTACGTTATTACGTTACAAAAATATGTTTATGCCCTTCGGGTGTTTTTTGGATGTAATAATATAATGAATGCTAATACATTCACGCCTCCGCAAACATATTCATAACCACAAATGTTAACAGACCCCCACAAGTACGGAGACCGAATAAGATGGATATATTTTTTCTTAGATAATTTTATGATTCCACATTAAATATCGCTATACAGTAGAAATGATTAGAGAGTGACACGAGTTGTCACTGCGCTGCCTGTTATCGCAGTACTGCGGCACATCGGGTCTCCCCACGTCACTTCGCTCTGGCATCTGTGCCGGGAAGGGATTGCCGAGATAAGTGCTCTATATTCGAAAACGTTTATATGTCATGTAAACTTCTGCTCGGGACGCCTCGGTCGGTGGGTAGGGTCGCTGTCAACGCCGCTACAGGATCATCTGATGTATTACTGTTGTATGACTACAAAACAGAATGATTAGGACGCAATCTGATGATGAAGAGTAAGTCTAGTAAGTAAACTACTAGTATTCAAAAATAGATATAAACGATTAATGTCCTTAACACATTTGACTTCGCTAAAACAGGATCACTACATTGGTTTGTTATAGAAACCTCGAAAGATAAAGTGCATCTAGGGTTGTTTGTTGGGTTGATTGGAGTTTATTTCTTAAGGTCGAGGCATACACAACACGGGTACGAATCACACGGAGTACCAAGACTCTATTACAAATATTTTACCGTCAAATATACATATCACTGCACGGTAATTCTTATAATATCACATGCTGGAGTGGTCACCGACAAACCTTAATGGTAATTGTTATGGAAAACTCAAGCATAATTAATATTTAGGTATTAAGCATAATTAATATTTAGGTATTAAGTATAATTAATATTTAGATATTAACCATACTACATTCTACTAGGTATAACAGTGGAAGCCTTATTTTATTGTTTTCGAGGGGAAAACCATCAAAGGGTACCAGGTGTGGTGGAAGCAACGTCGGGGATTATGTGGAATTTTTACCGCTCTAAAACCCCCCTGGTGACTTTCCTCAGCTCTAAGTAGACGACTCCGGGATCTTCATATGAACGCAACCGGAATACTCTGAACGCGGTGTCCCTATCGGGCTTTGCCCGGGAGGGACAACATGCCCCGTCCCGCACATCCAATCTTATCGATGGTACGCGGCCACACGTACTGTCGTCCTTAAAGCGGCTACCTATGGCCTAACATCTCTCGTTGTATCAGGAAACCCGCACCCAGTAGTGGGACAATACGAGTTATACGGGTTAGACTTATGATAATAATTATGAAACTAATTTGTGACATTACAGAAATACCGCGCTGCACGTCTGCGATTCATACCCGTAATGGAGCGCCTCGTTACGCAGACTCACTACAGACGGACGGCGTTACTGGCTCAGATGATTACCAATATACTATTTCGTTCTTCATTATCTCATCTTATATGATTGTTACTATCCATAAACCCTGTGCTCTAGCGCTCGAGTCTATTCTTGGAATCTGAGGATTAAGAAAGTCTTATTCCCCTTGGACAAGTTATCGTTGGTACCTTGGTACACTTGAAAAAAATTATCTTTGAAAAGATATGAAGAACTCTCGGATTTCTTATGATCTTATATCTGTCTAGGTGATCATTTGAAGTACGCATAGGTTTACGTAATTGAAATATGAATTAGGGAGGGACGTTATGAATATGAATATCTGAAACTGTAACCGAATAATAATTTCGTATAAGAGGCAGAGTCTAAATTAAACACGTTATCGCTCATACACACGTTCTCATTCTTAGACAAATTTTATTATTTAATTTTTAAGGTTCTTGTTTTTTCTGTAATTATTCTAACAATATTATTACCTAGAAATAAAGTCAAGCTGTTAACTTGTATAAAGTTTCCGCAATTTAAATAAAATTAATTTAAAAAAGTACCAATATTGTTGCACAAATTACAAGTATGATGGTAGAATTTATTTTTAGTCATAATGTAGGTAGTTCATTTTCTTGCAATCCTACGACAGAGATAAATAGGGCTCCTAGCACTCGGTGGGACAGGCGTTCGGCGAGTGGAGCTGGTTGAATGCGATTGACAGTGAAGAGAAAGTATAAGAAGAAGGATAAGTTAAGAAGCATTATAAAAAAAAAATAATGGAAGTTAAATAAATGGTTGAGCGAGCCACGTTTAAGTTATTATTTCTGAGAAACTTTACACATGTAAATATATTAAATATTTTTGCAAGTACTAAATAACTAGTAACATTATCCGAAACAATCGGATAATCCGAAGTAATTTCATATTCGTAATGGTAATTGTAACCGGTAATATATTTATATATATCCGTATCCATATCCAGATCTGAAATTTCATATCCATAACATCCCAAGAAATACCCCCGAGACCCCGGCTACCATTCGCATAGTGATCTTTGTTTATCTTTTAGTATAATGCAACTAGATATCTGACTATTATCTAATCTAACTCGAACTAGTCAGTTCTAACAAAGGAATATTATCTTATTTACTTATAGAATTTAAGTCTGGTACCACCTACGTTATTACGATTTACCTAATTGGCTTAAATCAAATGGTACTAGATCACTTAATCAAACTTCGATTCATTAAATAGAATCGGATACTGCAGTGTACCTAATAAAAAGAATCAAGTTGCGCCATGACAATTTTACAGTATTCTCCTCTATAATTTAATGGGGAAAGCAACCTTGTTAGTCAAAGAAGACATTCCGCCTGGTTACGTGAACATCTAATTTGTTTACTTCTGAACTGCAAGAAATCTAGATAACTTCGATAGCATGATACAGGTTTGGAAACTATGAGGAGGCATTAATATGCGATAAAAAATTTCTCGCAACTTTTTACATGTTTATGGATCGTGAACAAAAATAAAATCTTACACACACACTTCAAAGAATTTCAAGTCGCGAATGCTTTCAACATACGATAAACATTTATCCGTCACATAACCAGCCGCTCCGATTGGGAACATAACCGGGGGATTGGGAACATTCATAACGCGGGCAGGGTTGTCTAATCCACGTTCATAAACAAAATACAGTTTGAACTTCGCGTAGATAGGGTTACCTCTATTACAATTTTCAAAAATCTAATATAGAATTTTTTTCTTCAGACGTTCTATAATTAGGATGGATATATATATATATATATATATATATATATATCTCTATACAAGAAGTATTATAGAAACAATCTGTCTATCGTCAAGATCATGCAGGGTCTTTGTGTATTAAATATAATCTCATAGTAGGGCTTATATCATCTCTTAAATTGATTCAGAGTAGGACCTGTTAAGAATGCATCTAACCGAATTAAGAATAACCTGAGGACATCTAGACAACGTCTATCGGTTTCCACTTCCACTAATATTAGATATATTATTTTCCGCAATTATACATATTTAGGCAAGTACACTTTTGTACTTCATAAAACCACAGTTGGATTCTAGAACTCGAAGTGACAAAACGTGAACTTGATGTGGGACTTTAGAGTTGTAAAGTTTAATTAATAAACTAGTGTGTATTGACAGTCGTTTTTAAAAACCAAAAGGAGACCACCCTCACAACAGTACGTCATACATTGTCAATTTCGATTACTGCTTTATAACCAAACATGTGCGATAGCCTAGTGGTTTGAACGTAGGTCTCCCGCACAGACGCGAGTTGGAAACCTGATCGCGTCTCTACTTCTTCAAATTGTGCGTATTATTTATTAGTTGCATCGGTGAAGGAAAACATCGTAAATAAAATTGCACATCTGAGAGTTCTTCATAATGTTCTCAAACGTGTGTGAAGTCTACCAACCGGCACTTGGGCAACGTGGTCTGCGCCCAGTAGTGGGACGATATGGGTTGTAATAAATGAAAAAACAAAACAATCTGTACTATGCAGAAGGAAGCCTTGCGATGACCTAACTGCTTCCGATTCTTTTGGTCATTCGTAATATTAGAATATGGAGAAACGAAAAGACGTAAGATAAATAAATATCTAGTCCATCCCTTCCCTTGCCCTAAGCGACTTATTGCCAATATCTAGTTTAAAAACCTATATAGGTAGATAAAAATCAATTGCTGCATTTATAAAAGATCATCACTTGAGAACGATTTGACCAATTTTTATAATTTTTTTTTGTTATCAGGACGAGACTTATATGAAATATTTTTTTTAGAAAATTCAACGGAAATTACGTAAATCTGGATGGTATATTTGTATGATTATTTCAATAAAACAATATGACGTTCACTTTGGCAATTTGTTTAATGAAAGATTCGGTTAAATTTCTTGTCGACAAACCGATTGACAGACATCTCACCACCTACACCACCGGCGATAGAGACACGTTATACAATAAACATATTGACTTGTTATTTCTTGTTAAGGGTCCTTCCCAATTTCTTCATTAGTAAACTTCACCCGTGCGAATCTGGAGCGGGTCGTTAATACAACGTAAACGCATCAATCCCTGAAGTGTCTGAAAATGACAAGTCTGCCACAAAACCTCTTGGTTATATCAAGTAACATAAAGCCTCTTTAAAAAAAGTTATACGCGTAAAAAATCTATAGGTCATTACTCATGACGTCACCGTTGCCCAGCAACGTACTTGATAACAAGGGCTCGAAAACAAGAGCGGCTCGCTTTCGAGTTGAGATTTATGAGAGTTTTGGCCGGGGAATGGGTTTTTGTTTGTGAAAATAATGTCAGTGTTGAGTCTTATACCGGAAGATAAGCGAAAGGATCAAAGGTAAGAAGGTACCTAAGCTCGGTAAGTACGCGACAGAAGTTGGTACATGAAATGTTTTAAAACGTTGATAGATTTAATCTCTGGTTTGAAATAAATATCTTTATATTATGTTTTTACAAAGACATAAAAATATTAACCTTATGATATCAATCGCTTTGATTTTTGCTCAGACATTTAGGTAGCTATTACATTATATTTCTGGGTTATTGTCAATCTGCGTCATGTCTTTGAGATTTAAATGATCACTTTTGCTTCGTCTAATGTAAACCGATACCATTTTAGTGATAGAGTGTGAAGGAGTTATTGTATAATGTATTACTACTGCATATTTCATAATCTTTGGCATATGATATCTAATAAAATCGGACAAACAACATCAAATAAAAGTCAGTATTATTCGAGCACTCAGTAGTTTCATTTGAACCTACCTCGCACCTTAGATGGCGACCCTGCCTGCTGAGTCGTGCCAGGAGTCAGGTTAAGCCGCCCGCCGTCCGGGCGCCGCGTATTTGAAACCCATGCCGTATACGGCCGGCCCAGTTCTACGTTTTTGTGTTACTGAGTGCTAAGTAATTATGAAGAGTGAACAAACAACAATGACAATGTATAATGACAATTACTCCGAGGCGATAAAATTCCATATGACCACGACCAATATTATTTTGGGCATCATATTTGTTATCATTCTGATGGGCGTATTTTACATAATATATCGGATGTACAAAGGATGTATGATCAAATGGATGAATAAACAAATAACTCGAACGACTATACGAAAATCATTATTTCAATTATATTTCATTTCATTATTATATTTCATTATATTTCATTAATTATATTTCAATCATTATTTTATCATTATGTCAAGAGTTCCCGAGGATTCCAGGGTGTATCCAGACCCGCAAGCTGTGTAAAATGTGCTGCGGGGTAAAGTGGGCTTCATATTAGTGTTGTGAAAGTGCGTTATTATCGTACTATTATGTGCAGTATAATCGCGTTTAATCTCATTTAATCTCATTTATAAAAGTTATGCTTATATTATACGTAGGAATGTGTCGCGTCGCGTAACAAAGTGTCGGGTTTTCGGACAGAATGCAACTTGCGAAGTGAACTTTGGACTTTGTGTTTAATAAATACTAAATTTTTATGCATTTTAAATACTTGACTAATGTTTGCTCTACTTATATTTTAATATGAACTTAACTGTATTTTATTTTCTCTACGTTATGGTGGTGAGTAATGGATATTATTATAAGCTTGTATAATGAATTGAAAACGATTAGAGGGTACTTAATAAAACTTGGACCTAAAAGACGAGTAGGAAAAATTTTAGAAACTAAATTAAATGAGATTAATGAAGTTTATAGACAATATCAGACTTGGTTATTAGATTATGAGGAAAAAGTGAAAAGTAAATATTTTAGCTCGGAAAATATTTTATTAATTAATAACTATTGTGGTTTATTTTTAGAGTTATATAACGAAGTTTTATTATTGTGTCGTAGTGATAAATCGGAATCTATTTCAAATATGGATTCGTTTGACATGAAAACCGCCTTAAGCTTATTGCCTATTATGACTAACGAGGAATCGAACACGAAACAGTTGATCGATAATATTCAATATTATGCATCTATTTTAAAAGAAAATTCTTGTAAACAAAATTTAGTTAACTTTGTTTTAAAGTGTAGATTATCTCAAGATGCAAAATTAAAACTAAGAACGAAATATGAGACTGTTGATGAATTAATTACTGACATGAAAAAGGTATTACTATGTAAGAAAGCTGCAACTGCTATTCATAAAAAATTACAAATAACTAAACAAAATGAATCCTCAATTGAAGATTACGGAAAAAAAAATTGCGGAATTATTTGTAGATCTTACGATTTCGCAATCCGACGGCGTTGAACAGTGCTAAATATTTTAAAACCGATTAATGAAAAAATGGCTATCAAACAATTCGCCGACGGTTTGCGCAACCGTAGATTGAGTACCATTATTTCTGCCAGGAATTACAGCTCCTTAAAGGATGCTATACAAGCCGCTCAAGATGAGGAGGTGTCGTCGGCCTCGGCATCAGGAGAAGTTATGGGTATGTATAGAAAGCCTTATAATTATTTTAATAATAGGAGTAGACCAAACATACGCAGGAGCCAACGAGGTGGACGTAATTTTTCTTCATTTAGAGGACAAAGCAGAGGTAGTAGCTACTGGCATCTACCTGCCACTCGAGGACAAGTCACCTGAGGACGAGCTGAGGGTCACAGAGTTTACAGAGGAAATTCTAATTTTTATAGAGGAAACCAAAGGATAAGAAATCAACATGATATTAATTTTATAAACCAATCGGAAAATACTGCTGAACCATCAACATCGAACCAGTTTTTTCGTGATTAATTCAAACCATTTTATTTTGGCTAGGGATAGCAATTGTTATACCTTCTTAACATCATCCTTGCAACATAATAAAAAACATTCTTTTCTCGTTGATTCAGGAGCTTCTTTGTCTGCAATTAAATATAAACATGTTCTAGAATGTCAGATACCAATTCATAAAGAGAGTGTAAAAATAAAAGGTTTAGGGGGAGAAGTCGAAGCAAAAGGATACATTTACTTACTTTTGTGCTTAGGAAATGAGATAATTAATCATAAATTTTATGTATTTAATAACCTACCGATAGAGGCTCAAGGAATTTTGGGACGTGATTTTCTAAACACGTATAAAGCTCAAATAGA
>PDGT01000103.1:1054848-1077346 GCA_003671415.1 Megathymus violae | reverse complement strand
ATGTTTCATTGTTTGAAAATTTTTTTTCTCAATAACAGCGGTGATGTGAAGGAGTTATTGTATAAAGTATTACTACTGCATATTTTATAATCTATGGCATATGATATCTAATAAAATCGGACAAACAACATCAAATAAAAGTCAGTATTATTCGAGCACTCAGTAGTTTCATTTGAACCTACCTCGCACCTTAGAAGAGAAACAGCAAGTTGGCTTGTAGCCAACTTAAATTAACTTGCGACTACACAGTACATATTAACTTATATGTACTTATAATAAAAAGTATTTGAACTCAATTTACTTGCTTATGAAATTGTTTTTGTCCACTATCAGAGTCCTTTGAAAAAATTACTAAACTGATATTAATTCGCGTTTTCAGCAGCTAATGAATCTGCGCAAAACGCGGCAAATCATTTAAAATTCTTATCATACAATATATTTGAAAAAAAAAATTCTTAAAAATAAACTGATCGAGTTTGAATCCACATTTGATTACAACAACGTATCCAGGAATGTTTCCGTTTTCTGTAATTTTCTTCTAAATTTTCGATTGATTTTTGACACGATGATTACAAAAATGGCGTAAAATTATAGACTGACTTTTATAGGAGACTCCAAGGCATTGGTCAATTATGGTACAATTTTAAAATTGTAAAACAGACAGATTATATACACGTACATGACAGGTGAAAAGGGTTAAATGTTTCTTAATTCCAGAAACTCTCTGGAGAGCGTGTACAGTAGCAATTCCCGGCTCAATCTGTTGAACAAGCGCAAGCGATTGAATCCCCTCTCAGTGGACATGTCCAATCCTGCGCTGAGTCGTAACGGCGACCGCTACGTCACCCAGCGGGTGCTCTCCGCCAAGACGCACCGCGTTAAGCAACTGCAGAACCAGCTGGCCGACGCACACTATCATTTGCAGGTGAGAAATGCTGGACGGTGATTCTTGAATCTCGCACTTCAAATTCACTGTTGATTTCACTATGAGAACCGGTAAATGATTGAAATATATTATAGTAATACCTTATACAGTACAACTATGAACGCCCAGCTCAAAGGAAAATAAGACAGCTTCTGATCAGGTGAGAGTTTTTGAAAAAAAGAGCGGACATTTGCTGTTCATAGTATCCCTCAGAATGTCTTTATTTACGATGGCCTATATCCAGTCGTGAACGGACGAATTCTGCTGAATAGATGCAATTAATGCGTATGATTGCATACATATGTTCATTTATAATCTATTGTATAGAATAAGCCTGTCTTAAGAATTTAGTGGGTGTAGTTGCACACTAGACAATTACACACTAACTAATCTCAAACCGAACTATTTGGAACTAGTTGTGTTATGTACATTTAAAACTGATCAAACAACTTTGAGCGTGGTTACTTCGATTGAGGCATCGCATTTTACTAAAACTTCAACTGGCTATTAACTTCCAAACGCTTTGTCGACAGTAATTAATTCTAATCTACATAAGCCGATGTCAAGGTGGAACTTTGTTGGGTAATACTTTAAATACCGGTAGTCTTTATGTTACAGGAGCTTAGCAATGAAAATCGAATACTTCGCGCATTGCAGAAGAAGCAAGAAATCGCGTTGCAAAGGTAGAGGCTTGCATTTTATTTGAAAAGAAAAATTAAACACCGACTAACCCGTTTACTTCAATTATGTCCTGACTTTCTTTAAATATCGAAGGTAAACACTAAATATTAAATAAGAGGAAAGTCAAATGGCTTGTGAGATGTTGCCGATGGAAATCTCATAGGGCGAATGGCCATGCAAAGCTACAGGGACAGGTATCAAGATTGAGTTCATTTAAATGTTTAGTTAGGTTATATTATACGCGTTTAAAATTTCACAGTGAACGAAAATTCAAAAGTTTTATCAACATGAGATAAGTGACGTAGATTCGAAAATCTGCAAATTAATATTAAAAATATAAATGACAAATCTTAAACTGTATTATGTTTTTTGTTTAATTAACCGAACCAGCAGACAAGTCACCTGTTGGTAAGTGGTCATTATTGCCCATGCACATCAGTAACACCAAAGGCATCGCCGATGCGTTGCCGATCGAAGACGAAATGCGAGACCTGTGATAATGCTCCTGTTGCTGTTGAGTTTTTAAGTTTTGAGGCGAATGCTACGTAAAGAGCTTCACCTTGAGATCTTTCCTCCCCTGCTTACGGAGCACTCTGCAGAACAATAGACGCAGCAGTGGGACTCGGTCCCTTCTATTAGAAGTGGTGGCTCAACCAGCGAGTTGAATTGAATCGTGACGGATTTGCACATAGTCTAGTATATCTTTAATAAAAACTCTAACATCAGGAAAAATATTTGGTATAATCATTGAAATTGCTAATTTTTTTTTGTTTGATTGAATTTGATTTCCAAAATTCATCTTAAAAAGTGTATTAGCTGCAATTAACATTAGGTGATGTAAATGATTGTTGATGATAATTTGTTACAATGTAACTAAGTCCTAGCGATATCTCAATTGTGTATCTACTAAATAAATAAATCGTGATAGGTTTTTTAGCTTTATGACTTTACCTATAGCTAAAACAAAAATAAAACATCTCCCATCTAGAATCAATCATAAAATGTTTTTAAGACCCAATTTACGGTTCGTCTCGTTTGGTATTGACATAAAAGAGACCCTTATTAGCGAGCGCCAAAGTCGCATAGAATAATTAGATTGCTTTCAAATAATATGGCTGTAGCATAAGATGTAATTAAAATATATACCCAGTTATGTCACTGCTCCCTTGAGGTTATGAAGTATTCATACCAAATGAATAAGCTGAAATTGTACATTGTACGAACGATCACGAACCCCACGTGTGGTTCACGATTGAATATTACGTTATGAGTGTTATGAAGGTTCGATTTGATTAAAGGTGTTTCATATCAGTGGTTATAAGCACCAATGGATGTGTGACAACAGTAATTAGAACCGTATTTGTTCTATGTGAAGTTCGCGATAACGCGTCAACGTAGTGTTTTTATATAAAGGAAAACTCTTTGGTACACAAAGAACGATGAAAAAGTGTCAAATATTTTGACGTAATAACCAATTCGTGACTTGCTCGATTCTCTGACGAGGGAGATACCGAGCTGTTTTTGAGCTTCACATTTATTAGCCTCGTCATTATGTTTAGTGGCATTTGCAAAAAATTGCATTTAGGACTCTTGGGACAAAAAGTTTAATTCTAATTTAAATTTGATATCGGTTTGATAAGTATTTTGAGACATGAAACTGGTGTCTGTAGGTACACGAAGAGAGGGTTATTTAAAACCTAACCGTTTAATCCCGAGTTGACACAGGTTGGCATATTGAGTTTCAAGTTGTGAAACTGAAAATAATTTTCATTTATGTTTTGATATTTATTTGCAATTTAGCAAATATAAAGGAATAATCGACATGGAATTTTAGTCTGTTTTATAAACATGCACTGAAAATATTTTTTTATGACACGAGACGGTCGGGCAATAGCTAGTTTTTGAAGAAGTCTTATCTCGGTTTGCTGTAGCAAAATGTGTAGTCATTCTAAATGCATTTTGTCACTCAAATCTCGCTAGATATTTAGGAGTTAATCCCGCGAATTTATATAACGTTTACATTAAACTTTGATGTATGTTCTACTACGAAACTTGAACGCTTTCCTTGTTTGAGTTTC
This sequence comes from Megathymus violae, assembly GCA_003671415.1. Lineage (NCBI taxonomy): Eukaryota > Metazoa > Arthropoda > Insecta > Lepidoptera > Hesperiidae > Megathymus > Megathymus violae. The sequence goes on along the minus strand of PDGT01000103.1, from coordinate 1,073,662 downwards.
GCGATGGAATGAAGCTAGTACAAAACCAATATTGCACGGTGTGGCGGGATAAAGTTATTTATACTTAGATAGATGTTTATGTAACGATCCAGCGATGGATAACATAAATTTCTTCGAAATAAATTTATAAGTGCTAAGTATTTTTTCATGTCATCCATATAATATACTAAATTACTAGACTAAATATACATTTAATTATCTGTCAGTGTTGGGTATAATTTAATCTTAATCTTTGACTTTTTTTCAAAACAGAGGTATGTTAAAAAATAGTAACCGTGAACGCGAAATTTAAATTCCTTACAAAAACGTAATAAGTAGAATAATAATAAGGAAATCATTTTAGGAGCGTAAAGTATGGTAGAGTTAATTAACTAAAGGTTTTATCGCTTCCTTTTTGATCGTCAATTCGTCGATTCCGCTTCAAATGGTCCGGTTCAAATTCAATTATGTTTGTGTTTCGTCAATTTCTCTAGATACGAGAATTCAAATGCAGAGCTGCCGACTATTCTGAACTCCCATAATGAGGAGATGAGAATACAGCAACAGAAGTATAAACAGCTGAAACAGCAGTTCAAGGAAGTGTCGCAAAAGTTGAAGGAACGGGACTTCCAGTATCAGCAATTGAAGGACGAACATCAGCATTTGTTGGATCTGAGTAAGGATAGGTAGGAGCGATCGCGGCCGGGTGGGTTATTTGAATTATTGCAGATAAGTAACGTCTGGTGCGGTTGGATGCATGACCACACATTATCACCATTTCCGTGGTGTAAAAGAACTAATGGTCGGATATCAACTGTAAGATTTTACAGTCAGACACAATTTTGAAGATTTGCTGATGCTAAGCATAATAGAATTTGGGTAGTCTTATAACTCAGAGATAGTTGTTGAGATATTACCATTTGTTTCGGTGAAGGAAAACATGGTGAGGAAACTTGTATGCCTGAGAGTTTTCTGTAATATTCGCAAATTTAGCATTCAGCAATCGGTGATCTTTCTGCGCGTAGCCAGTGTGATGGCTCTGATTTTTATTTCCTGATATTGTGGAAGAGACGCTGAATCAATCGGTGTCAATTGGTGTCATAGTTATTGGTAATGATGAATAAAAGGAAAATTTGCGAGAGTACTGAGATAGAATAGAAAAAGAAAAATAAATTGTGTACTTATTTGGAATGAAGAAACGTGGTAGTATCGTAGGTAGAAACAAAAATTGGTAGTGCTCAGAAGTGTACTATAGTGTAGTGTATGCACAGAAAGTGAAAATAAAGATTTTAAAAATTATTTTGTAGTTAACCATTCCTGACATTTGGAGTGTTAAAGATTTGACATGTTTGCGTGTAGTTATATTAATAATTAGTTTATTACTACAAATTATTACAATAAATAAATAACCATCATACACCGCACTGGGCAAAGGACAAGCCAATCACGAACAAAATGTTTATGCTCTATTTTTTCAAACCATGAATAAGTTAAGATTCATGAAATATGATTTGATATTGGTTCCAGGAATCTTCTTGACCGGGAAAAGCTTCAAAATCAGGTAACAGAACTGACTGCGAGGGTTCAGCAACAGAATGAAACTATTACTATGCTCCAGCGGCGGATCGCTCTCGAAGCAAAGAACTTCAAGCATCAGCTGCAGAACGAAATCAATAAACATAAAGATACTAGACATGATTTGGATTTAGCTATTACTAATGCAGATAAACTATCTACTATTATTGAGGTTAGTTGATATGAAATTGTAGATAGTAAAATCTCTTAGCATCAATCTATGATTATAATGTTTAATTTATTTCAGATGAAGGAAAAGATGCTCAGTACGGCAGCCAGCCGTAATTTAAAGTCACCTACGAAGACCATGTCTAATATAAATTTAACGCGTTCAATTACGAAAACTACTAAAGAGTCCACTGTTGTGCGAGGGCATGAAGAAAAGGTTGCTGTATATTTTTAATGAAAATATTAATTTACACCAATAAATTTTGTTATTAATATACTTTTTAAGTAATTTTTATACAATATATTATTAGTATATATTTTTCTTACAGCATGTACAAATGGATCAAAATATTTTGGCAAAACTTTGTGAAAATTCGCGTTATTTAAGTAGTGCATTATCACACGAAGAAGATACTAGTTCTTCTACTGAGCCACGATCGCGCTACATAAAAAGTCGCACAAATTCTACTAGCACCAGATCGACTCCAAATCCGACAAGAAAAAGTTCTAAAGGTTCTGATGAATTATTAGAGCTGGCCAAGACTGTTCAAGATGGAATGGCTGATTTAGCAATTGCTGGTGATGATATAGACTTCAAAAATTCATCACCTGATGAAGTACAGAAAAAAATAGAAGTATTGAAAGCAGATTTGTTGAACAAGATCAAGAATAATGAGGAGCCAGTATCACGAAAGTCTAGTGCTTTGAGGCGACGATCAACGGAAGAGTCAATTGAAGATCAAATTGAAGAAGCCATAGAGATAGAAAGACCAAAATCTAGAGGTAGAGGAAAAAGCTCAAACATTTCATTTTATGACGATACTTCGGCTGTAGAATCAACAACCAATGGGTATAGTGACGGACGTACAAGCGATGATGGTGAAAAAATTAAACTAAAGCGAGAAAATACTGTTATAGAACGTAAATTATCAGGAAAGCCTATTGACAAATACTGTAAAGATATTATCGTTGATATAGAAAAGAGTAGCAAAGTAATTGACGTACACATGAAACAATTCAGTCAATCTAAACGCGAAGGCGACAAGTTAGTTCAACAACTGCAGGCTGTAGATAAATTTAACGAATTATTGAATATTACGGGAGATATACCAGCAGAAACTTTGAATGAATTGAATAACAATTTCAAAATATTGACTGATCAAGTAATTGTAGAATCTGTACCGGTTGCTAGAAAGAGAACTGTTTCAGCCAGAAGAAACACGCGTGTTGATTCAAAAAACGATTTACTTGGTGACGCTAATATGACCAATCAGGATTTATTAAATGATTTACTTGGGAAGAAATGATATATCTCTTTAGCTAATGATATAGCTCTTTGCTCATTAGGTTATAATCAAGTCAGAAGTACTTCTTAATTTCGAAGTCACGATTATAAATAGCATAAAAGATGTTTTATTTATTTGATTTGATATTCATTCGAAGTTAAATGGTCAGATATTCGTTTTGTTAATTTACATTAACTTAGAATTTATTTGAAAAGAGAGTCGACAGTATTATTAAACATAACATAAAATTGAAGTACCCTAAAAATATCAATTTCGATACAGATCCAAACATATTTTGAATTATGAATGGAATCACTAAGATACACGTTATTCTGTAAAATGTTCAACATTCGACCTTTTTCGAAAATAATACATGTGATTCTCAAATCGCATCGATTTAGGAATCTTTTTTTTTCTAAGGACGACCGATATAATTATGTTCTTGCATGCCTTTTCAATTAATGGGAATCTTTTTTAAACTTTTAGCGCTTGATTCGTAATTCGTAAAAAACTTTTTTGTCTACACAGTGACAACATGTAAGGGCAATTTTTCACCCATGAGGCTTATTTGTATAAGCTATGGTTTCGACTACCACTAATTTTATTTACTTATCGCTACTGATTGCCGATTACTCACAACCACTATGAGTTATTTTGACTCAAAAGAAATGTGCATTTTACTCCGTCTTCTGTATTTAGTTTGTCTACCAATGACGAAGTACTCTCATTCTTGTTAATGGCAGCAAAATAAGTGCTTCTATTGAGGTGGTCCGTAAATAATTCTCGATTATAACAAATCAAAATTAAAGTTGATAACAGTCATATTATTCTAGCAGTGTAATCGTTTACGACGGAACCAGCATTGATTTTGGTGATTGAGATTTAAGAATTATGTGGCGTTTGTTGTTTCGTAAATTCTCAGTCAGTAGATAGGTATACATTTTATGAGTAAAAGGCATTCCGCAATACAAGTGACCAAAAATTTGTCGTCTACATATTTATTAGCAATTTTTTTTGTGTGTATTGAGTTTTAATGAGTGCGTAATCAGCACAGATGTATCATTTTTTGTATCACGTCGGCTGTAAGACTAAAGAATTTTTAAACGAACATCAAATAAAACATTAAAAGCCCGTTGTCGAAATACAGATTTACGAATAAAGCGTTGAAACTATGTATATAGCCACCATTTGACGTTTAACTTTAATTCGCTTTATTTGTCTTTTAATTATATTTTTTGATTGTTTAATTTTCCTTCAGCTTATCATCTTTTGATTGAAATGTTATATTTATACACGTGTTGTGACCAAGTGTGGGAGGATGAAATTGAGCATGTTAGTGTGTTGAGTGCTAGAACGAAGCCCAGTTCTTTATATAAATGTTGTTCAGATATTTTCTTATAGACCAAATCGAATTAAATGTATATTTTGGGTATTTGGAATTTGTTTTAATAACATTTTTACGCTACCTATACAACGAGGTATCACTGGAATAGTGCCAGTGATCAATCTGTATAAAGCTTTTGAACAACCATCAATTCCGCGATTGGGTACATTTTAGAACGACTCGATCATCTGTGATTGGATTGTAAATGTAATTCTCATTGACGTTCATACGTTGCAACAAAATATGAACAAGTTAGTATAAGTCGAGTTTGTATGAATTGAGCAATTTATTCCAGCATGTATGTCCCTTTATAGTCGTGTCATGATTATTGACTATTTACGTAATTTTTGGTATTATCAAGTTGATTGGTACGTCGACGTATATCAGTTTACAATATAATATTGAATGTCAAATTGATGAAAGTAACAACATGTCCACGAACAAATCGGATAAAATCTTTTTTCGCTACCAATAAGGAATAAGGATTATGCGAGTAGGGAGTTCGGGATACGTGGGTTCAAAGTCGGGGCTCGACTGTCTAGTCTTATTTGCGATCTCGGGCAAATAGCAGCTTAGAGTAACTACGAGGAACAAAGATGTCTCACCCAAAAGCAATTCGTACTTTAACTAGAGAAAATACACGTGCATCACACGTGATATAACTTCCCAATAATTTTTTTTTTGAATAAACGTTCACACCCCCACGCTAGGATTCCCTGTGTTGCGGGTGGCATGAACATACACATATATGACATTACAAACACCCATGACCCGAGAACAAACATTTATCTGTCACATAAATGTCTACCCCGGCCGGGAATCGAACCCGGACCCCTCGCTCGGCAGGCAGGGTCACTACCAACTGGGCCATGGGGTCGTCAAATTCTTTGTTCTTATTTATTTATTTTTTAACGCAGTATTAGCTTAAAAACGTTATCGATATGAATATTATAAAGAGAGCGTGCAAATTTTGTGAGTTTATTTATAAGCGGAACTTAATCTTCGGAACCGCGGCACCTATATGAAAAATTCTCTCACCAGTTGAAAGGTACGTTATTTCGGTTGGATATATGATCTGTATATATTTAATTATAATTGTTCAACCCGATGAAAGTAGGGGCGAGAGTTATTGATAAAATTTTTAAAATTTAAATTTACTTTACAATTATATATACTGTTATAATGAAAATCACAGGACAAATGTAAATAATCACTAAATACTATGATGAATATTAATTTTTAAACGCTTCAAATCTGACTCAATTTTCGTCTTATTGAATCGCTTTTTTCGTTTCAGTTCAAAAACATATAGGGCACACTCCTGAACATCTGTTAGCAATTCCAAAAATAATTAAATACAGTCCAGAATCGCCAACAACTTGCTTCGAGCAGTAAAAGGCAGTTTTTTTGCACAATTTAAATACCTAATCGTCTAAATTTTTAATGTTAGACGTTTCAAAGATTGTTTATTATTACCTTGTACCAATAAAGTAAATAGGTACTCTAAATAATTAATGATGTTCGACAAGAGCTTTGATTGATTTTTTGATTTTGATTGACTTATTATTTATTAGTTACTATTTCATTTATTAGGTAGGAAACGATTTTCTGTTCCTTCCTCGTTTTTCGTTCTAATTAATGAACGTTGAATCTGACGCGCATCAATTGTCAAAGATTCTAATCTATACATATAATAAAGTTCTAACTGATCGCTTTCTGTACATGAAGGATATATGGAAAAAAACTATTATTAGAGGCTTTTATTAACGCAATAGAAGCCACAACTAACCGTAATGCGTAGTTTTTTTTTGAAGCTAAGCGAGGGTAGTATGCTAGTAGAAAATAATTTGCGTAGTAGTATAATGATTAACGTAAGTTTTCTTCCACCTTTAATTGCTTCTATCCATTTAATTCCTGAACTTCAATATTCTTTTTGTAGAAGGAAAGATTTAAGGCTCGTGTCTACCACCCTGGCTTCATTCATTTCATTTCATTAATTCTTAACCGATTACTGTACGTACAATATAATGACGTCCTCAGTCATGTGACCTGCTGTTCCCACTGGTTTCCAGTGTTGACGAAAGTAACTGATCAAGAAACTTTCAATGTATTTCAACTGAAGTCTTTCAAGCAGGATACCGACTGTCAAACCTTTACTAATAATGATAAAAAGGTGAAATCTTAGTACTGTGCTAATGATACAATATATTATCCCGCTGTACCTAATCTTGCGAATAGCTGCAGTTTTAACTGTCATGTTCTGGTTCTTTGAATGTGAGCGGGTGCCGAATGTTTCTGTAGAGTTTTGTTACGAAAACAATCGTTCAGTTGACTTTATTCACCTGAATAAATCGCTGTATTTATAACAGACTTATTAAAGCTAACGGTTCCAGAAACTTAATTCTAGTAGCTACGTGAAACTATTTGATTAATGAAAAAAAAATAAGCCTTTGAAGCAAACCAATACCTAAAACCATCTTTATTAGTTTATTTCACAGGGTGATGCGATGTTACGGATGGCTCAACTGTGGAATCTTCGATGAAGAATCAGTTTCGGTAACTGAGCTGGCGATAACAACAAAATATCTTTTTTCTGTCTAGCTCGTAAGTGGGGAGATATTTTTGACTGATCATAAGTATATAGGATTCTAAATTTTAAAATTATCGTGTACCCCTGATATTTGTATTTTCGTCTAAAGTATAAGAATCATGAGTAGTAGTACCCGTTTTAGTTAAAATTCACAATACATGTGATATAATAATAATATGTGATATAGACTTAAAATTACTCACTGGACTGTCATGATTATGTTACTGGCTTGTGAGAAAATATGTGGCGAAGTCAAACGTGAACGGTAGTTGGATGAGTGGCTGTTCGTGGCGCAATTTCTTTATCCTTTTCATACTTTGGAGAGCGCGTACAACTGTCGCTACGTTGATTCGGAGGGCTTCAGGTATAAGAACTATTGTTGGCCATTACTCTCTCTACCGAAAATCTCACTACAGCAATATGGTAGAGAATGCACCAGGCCACTTACGAACAGAAAATCGCCGGTATGCAGTCGGTTACTTTTAGGCGAAACAAGTCTAGTCTATCTTTGTACTAATAAAAGAAATGTCAATCTGCAATTTGCGATGCAAAATAATTGCTTGAAGAATTCATATTGCTTTCTACCTTGGTAAGTATAAAAATTCCGTAATAGAAATTATTCATGTGTGTACTATCAAAGAGACGATTTTATGTACAAATAGCTATTTATTGTATAATGTACAATCTTCAATGTGGTGGAAATTCCAATTGATATCTTAATTAAGTGTTCAACGGCGCGAGTGGCGTAGTAAATGAACCAATTGTACGTTAAAATGAGGCGAGGGCTGAATTACTTTTAAGGCATTTTCAGAATTAATAATATATATATATATATATATAAGATATAAACCATATTTATTATTATTATATTTAAGATATAAACCATATTTGGTGATATTTTTCTTGTAACCAATTGTGGATTCTCCACAGAATGTACGGTTCTTACATACATTCATGATCCCGCAGTCCAGTTGGTAGTGATCCTGCTTGCTGAGCGAACGGTCCCGGGTTCATTCCGCAAATGTTTGTTCACCGTTCGCATGTTGATGTTTGTTGTTTGTGTACTTCTTAGTCCTATCCAAGCGCGGAGGTGTGAGTGTGTTACGGCTTTAAGGTTTTTCGCTTATTCATTCATAAATATTAACCGTAAGGAAAATAATATTTGCAATTTTATCAAGCATTTTATACATATTTCATAATCTACTCCCTTGCTTTACATCCTCTATAAAAGATTCTGAAACAGTTAGCTTACTGCCAACATTAAAACACCCAACGACATAATAACCATTATATCATCCAAACGGATGATATAATGTTGTACTGAATTTCATTATAACACTCCTTTGTTTCTTTTCGATCCCTTCTGTGCAAAGGGTTTACTCAACAGACAGCCACATTCTTACAGCTCGATGTGTGGTATCTCTATGATCTCTATGAATTTGAAATTTTTTTTTGTATTGCTGATATTTTTGTATGTATTAGTGTGTACTTTGTTGGTGCAATAAATAAATAAATAAAAAATAAAAATAAAAAAAAGAACATCTTCATGAATTTTAAAAAAAGAATATTGTCATTCACGTGCATTTCACTACCAGAACGCCGTGCGTCGTAAAAAATGTAGGTTATTCGAATCCCCGCCATTTTTCTTCGATATTTTTATTGTTTTGTTTACAAAAAAAGGAGCAAAATGTGTTACTATACAAAATGTTAATTACTACTACAATAAATAATTATTTCATTAATAATTAGTTTATTTGTATATACTCAGTATTGGATGATATTAGTTACTAAGACTGGCTGTTTTAATGTTAACAAAAACTAACTGTTCCAGAATCTTTTATAGAGGATTTAATGCATGGGAGTAGATAAAGTCTTGTATGCAACTGTTGATAATTAGGTATTAAAACACACATGTGATACTATTATCACACTCGGCTTCGCCTCTTGTGTAAACACACATTCGTGTTTTAATACCCCTTATTACACAACACTTGCATAAATAACTATTATTCGTAGGTCACTTTATATAAAGGTTCTTGTAAAACCACGTGTATCATCGAAATGCGTCCAAAATTTTGATCAAATTTTGTAATTGATTCGGTTTTGCTTGTTAAATTAACTTATATAGGTATATTTGCCCATAATGAGGCGGCCTGGGGTACAGACCCTAATCCCATGCTGGCAGAACAGAGTGTTGTAAGAGGCGACAGAAACCAGCCTGCCGGGTGGTAGGGCTTCGCGTAAGGACCTTATTATCAGTATTATTATTAAGTCATTAATATTATTACTGGTATTATTATTATCTTTCCGTGAAGCCTGCCTTGCTAGCTACCACCCTCCTGCTTGAGTCTGCCGCCAAACGACTCGTCGTGTTCCGGCTGGGGGCTTGAGAGCCAGTACTTACTTTCTTAACTTCTTCTTATTTCCTGGTCGACAACGCATCAGTGACGCCTTTGGTCCTGTTGATGTCCATGGGCGACGGTGACCGCTTACCATCAGGTGGCTCGTCTGCTCGTTTGTCGGCTATTGACATAATAAAAAAAGTATTTCTTCATGTAGTTCGTGCTCCGTGTTGTTTTATAACTAGTTGCTAGAGAGAGCCATCTCGTAAACGTTTGTGGTACTTGCATTATTGGCAATGGATGATAACCTATCGTGCCATAAACAGCATAGTGGTAGCTAAATATCATAGAATAGATATTCATCTATTCTTGGGCATTCAACCGACTTTCAAATTTAATGTCACGTTTTAATTTGCGATGAGTTTGGTGTCAAGCTTAGTACTTGAAGCTTCTAGAGCTCTTGCATTATACATTCTTTTCATACTGTGAATATAGCAAACCGTCAAGTCGAGCTAACATGCAAATGCCTATTATAACTAACGATTGCGGATTAGATTTTGCTGTTTTGGCTTTATTGCGGTAACAATGCTTGTATTTATCTTTTTTTTTACATAAAATAAGTTAATGCTTGAGAACAACTCCACCTGATTAAGTGGTGATGAAGTTTAAGATGTTCAACGCACTTATGATAGCCTATTAACTCTCCACTTGAAACCTCCTATATTGTAGTTTACAAAACATATGAAATGTATACATATGGTCCTGTTGCTATTTATTCTAAAGTATAATAATGTTAGACTTTGAAGAAGGTAGGAAGTATTTTTTCAACTGATGCCGGAATCCTAAAGTAAATTGCACACAGCATGGATGGACACAAGCGAAGCATCACAATCCCAAACGGGCACAACCAGAAAATAAACGTTTCTTGGGCACAAATATTTAACCGAAGCCGGGACCTCCCGCACGGCTGATTAAGTCACCACTAACTGGGTTCCGAAGTCGTCACAAAAATCTACTCAGGAAAATTTTACCGTCGATCTATAGGTTGCTTACCAAGCAAGCACGTTTTGTTCACAAATTAATTTTAGAACTTGTTGGAAAAGAAAAACACGCGGGCTGGAAAAACTTAAACGTGGATTTGAACATTACAGTAATGGGTAGCGGGGAAAATGTTACAAATGTTATAATGCTGAAGCGTTTTGTTTCTAAAAACATTCTGATAACGCGCATCGATTTATTTATTACCTTAATATTACTTTTCAAATGCTAATACCTAAAATGGAACTTTTCTAGTAACTTCTGGAGCAATTTATACACCCTCCAAACGTACTCATAAATTTAAACTTATTACGTATTCAATTTGAATAAGCGAAGATATAGTTAAGGTTTGAGAAGTACAATTCAGCTCGAGTTCAAAACTTCATCTCCTCCCCGTGGTACACTTTGCTGGTAATCGATAAGAAAATGGCATTGCGTTCAATTTTTTCAAAGTCAGCAGCCTTTGTACCAGCCAACAAAATTAAAACGCCATTCTTAGACGCTTTCAACCTGTTAGAGATTCACTACAGAACATTAGTTTCTTTTCGTCGCAGGTCTAACGCACTCTGCCATGCTGCTTCAGTGCAGTTTGGCAAAGGAGTTAACGGCCCACTTAAGTATCGGAAGTTCTCAACCACTCGTTTGCCTCTGACATAGCTTTCAATGACTGCTATTTAACGCGAACTGCTGGGACCAAGTTTAAATGTGCCTGTCAAAGTACGCTCAATAAATTTAGCTACTAAAGATCATCCATGTAAGTATTGCTTATATAAATAAAGGTCTTTCTTTTTATAGTTACACACTAAAGATCAGATGGGCTACACCGTGATCGGTCGTAGACACGCAGAGATGTCGCGGATGGAATATCGGCCATGTCACAAGCGGTATGTCCCCTCGTTAAATGGCTCTCTAGCTTTCCAATCATAACCTATAAAATTATTTCGCGGTTGGTTTTTAAAAGAAAGATGATAGCTAGCCAGGCGTGTAAACATTATAACCCTGTGTGATCATTGATTTTAAGCTTGAATTAAAGAAAAATAAATCGCCTTTGCTTCTTCCGTTGTTCTACAGAGTGTACTATGAATAGCGAAAGTTGGCTGGTACTCAAGGACAAGAGGAGTCCTAAATAGCGTTGATACGAAACTAGCAAAGGCGCATCCATTATATATCTGATACTAAGTGAGCGATCGATTATTATATTCTGGTTTCGTATCTAACATAACCTAACCCTATGGTATTGATATAGACTGTAGAAATAATTATTTGAATCAAGATTATAACTCAGCCTTAAATTTATTGTAGTTGCCCTGTGAGGGTAAGACAACATATATATCTGGTTGAGAATCCGGTCTAAGATACAAATTTTTGTGTTATCTATACAAATATTAAATTGTAACTAGAATATTTAATGTAGTTAGGTAGGCTTTGATATCGATATACTTTACGATTTAAACTTCTGGATCCCACCCTCCATACATATCCATACGTATCGGATACAGATGCCGGTGCTTTTATATTTATTTATTGCTATTAAAAGTTAATCGAATTATACTTTAAAATCAGAGCGTAATTCGGAAAGCGTTAATGGTATCCTAACTGCGTAAGACATCGGAAAAACTGAAGGAGCTCTTTAAAAATTTTAACAAGTTAAATGAAATCAGTTGTTTTCAGTAAGAAGATTAATTTGATGCGAACTGGCGGTAACGGATGCTTTAATTTAGAGAGTTTTATCGGATCTTGCGCAGAATTTTTTGTTTGCCAATAATCAATTATGCTTTTAAAACTTTTTAAAATCAGTTTCGCACCCATGAAATTGATTTCAAACGTTTTGTAGTGTAAGTAATCTTCGAAGCCCAGCCCCATCTGCGCTACTCGTGGTACACTCTACTGAATAATATAAGAGGATATGGCACCTGGATTCTCCTGTCAAATTCGTAGAACTCTGTACCATTGAGTTTAAGCTGACGAAACTTGTGAATGGCTTAGGATTTTTATCTACGTAGCTAATAAGCACCTCCCGTCTAGAATCAGCTGTGAAATATTTAAATACACGAGTACATTTCGGTTTGTGACGGGGAGAGAGATAACTGGGTTAAATATAGCCGTTACTGAGTTTGCGTGTGACTGTAATTGGACTTCTGACCGACTTGATTGATTAAGGTCATTGTTCAATATACTTGTTTAATCGAGACAAAGGTTTATAGATAAAACTCCAATACGTGCCTAGATTTGGAAACCAAAAGTTTAATTGATTTGTTTACTTATGTTTCAGCGATGACAAAACAATAGAACAAAGTTTGCTGAGCCAGCTGGAAGTGTTATAAGGTTTGTTCGTAACTATTTTCACAAAGTACTTACTCTATTTGAAATCTTAAACCCGATGGAACACAAAGTAAAACAAACTGATGACCTGCAGAGAATAGGTGGACCGCTGGGAAATGTTTTTACAGTTCCCGACCCTTTTTCCGCAGAGGTGTGTATACCCTATACGTACTGTATGTGAGATGAGTGTGAATTCTCGGTAATACTCTCATCTACGTAATGGGGGAACACGGAATTGCTGTCATAATAAGCCATTGTATCCCTAGACAGTTCAGGCGGTTACCATCCAAACCGTTGTATGGGAGGTATATTGTTGTAATTGTTATATTCATCTTGGACAAGTAGTACTTTAATGCTAAAATTGAATCGTGAGCATTAATTGTGAAATTCGTGTTTACAATAAGGTTCCAAAGTTGATACGCGAATTGCCCGTTGCAACTTTTAAGCTGCACATTAAAATACAACTTACCGGCAAAGGATATTATAGTATACATGAATATATTAATGACAAGGACGCCTGGATATAATAGTGTCGAAACCAGTTCCGCGTAGGTTTAATACAAAAGTTTAAAAACAAATTACCATGTGTTGTTTAAACGATGTGCTGAGGGGTTCTCTCGCCGTTTCTTCTTCTCAATGTTAACGCACCTTTTAGAAACTGTGGTAGAAGCAAAAAATGACGTTCGTAAGTGTATATACAGAATACCAATATGATTAAATGATTTTGAATTTAATTTGTAACAAGGTTCGTAATCTCTATGAAAATAATTTACTATGAGGCCAATTGGCCACTTGTCGTCGTGTGGTACCTATGACGGCATTTTTTTTTAATACTTGTTAGCCCGTTTGCTTTTTCATCTGTCTTTTCGGCTAAGTATTGAGTAAAAATATTCTTGGATTATCTAATCCTGTTACGCCAACGTTTGCAATATCATTAATAAATATATACGAATTTACTTTTGCTAATGAGATAAAACTGATTAAACGTCATTTAAGATTGATTGGCTCCTCTCCAATGTTGCCATTAACGACCTAATGGGTACTTTAAATAAAACCGAACGGTCGAAGCTTCGATCAACACCATTTGGTAGAGTAAATCTAAACGGACCAAACGTAATGATTACTAAAAGAGCTTCGGTGAAAGGATGCTTTAATTGAATGAATTGAATTCCAGGGATTATTTAGATTACGTAAAAATTGGTTCACAAGCGCTGAAATATCAAGAGTGATCAGTGTGTAGGCAGGGCGGGAGGCATTATTTGAGTAGCATTTCGTACATAACTTTATTTAAATTTAAAGCTAAAGACGAAGTGTGTCGGATTTGTACTACCAAAAGTGCAGATAACGGGTAAAGTTCTTAAATAATAAAATAAATATTAATCATTATTAGAATTTTAATTTTTTTGCCTTGAGTACAGTAGTAGTTTTTATATAGTCCATCAGCTGCGCAATCATGTGTTCTCACGACATACCAATTTCCATGAAGATCGGTCAAGCTGTATTTGAGTTATGCGAGACATACACGAAAATCTCAACAGATTTGTGTAGTTTATAGATATATATACAATGAAAAAAATAACTGTCGCCCTTCCGACGTATCATGCAAAACTCATACCAAATTACTCTTAGACTTTTCACGTCACAAAACCGCGTCGTGCTCCCATTTCTTTTCCTTGTATGCGGTGAGGTTGAGAAATTCACTGCCGCTAAGTATTCGTAAATCTCAAACAATTTGCTTTTTAAATGGAACGTGGGAGCGCAATATTTTACCCAACTATAATGTTTGTCAAAGATTTAATTTATTATTATTAATGATCGAGAACATCATTGTATACAATATTTTGATTTGAATCTTATACATTACGTTTCAGTTCCTAAGTCTGTTGGTAGATATTTTTTTCAGAAATAAGCAAATTTTACAATATGGTGAATAAATTATACGACATGGTACACAGAGTACATAGCGGATAAAAAAAATTGTTTATTGTTTTATTAAGTTTTTGGTAAATGTATGTATATTTATATATATCCTAATGAATAAAATTGAAGTGTCTGTTTGTAATATTAAAATAACCGCTTTTTACTACATGCATATGAATGCATATACGGTACATATACCAAAATAACATTTTTTACCAATTTTGTCTGTCTGTCTGTCTGTTTATTCCGGCTAATCTTTGAAACGGCTGGACCGATTTTGGCAGGACTTTCACTGGCAGGTAGCTGATGTAATAAGGAGTAACTTAGACTACTTTTATTTCTAGTAAATAACTTTTTTGTTAAATTCCACGCGGACGAAGTCGCTGGCACAGCTAGTTGTTAATAGTTTTGTTAAACAACTTAAAATTCTCTTGGAATCGAGTCATAAGCAAATCCTACAATTATCAGTTGCAGGCAGAACGTTTAAAAGGAGTAATTAAAGGTTGTAGCGTCGTCGAAGCGCGGTTAGTCTGTCATATAGATTTAATTGCTATCTGAGCAACAATTACTTTAAGTGACTTCAGTTTCACTTCGCATTGAGAATCGGAGACAAAGGTTATCTCACAGTTAAAGTTCTAGCGCTTCACTTCGAGAAAAATAATCCTTCTTCTTACTCACTTTAAATAATTAAATATCAACAACTCTTCCATGGGCGATATCAAAATGGCTTCCTACGATAACTTAAGGTCAAGGCGTTCGCTATTTTGTGTTATTTTATGAACTTCGTGTTTTCCAGTTTTATCCGTTTTGGAGTTCATTTTCGTAGTTTCGCTGATCTCTTAGAGTATGACTTTAGATACTCCAGCCTTTTGATATTTATATTCCTGCACAAAGTTCTCACTTTAGCGAATGAGTTTTGTTACGTGGGCATTTAGATTTCTGTACAAGTTTGACTGAATTGAGACGATTTTACTTTAGGTACCTTAGGACCTTCAGTTTTTATATGTCTATATATGATGCTGAATATGGTGCCGAAGATGACGAGGGTGCTATGGACCTGATATTGATGATAATCGATATCTTACAAGATTGGTTTTCCAGATCTTTTGACATAAAAGTAGTTAAGGTCCCATGAGAATCGGCTGGTCATTTTCAGACCCAATCACAGCAGGTCAGTACAATCAACCCTTAATGTTGCCCTAAATTATTTTATCTTCTAGTGAAAGTCCAATTAAAATCGTTTAAGTCGGTCCGAAGATTCGTCGGGACAAACAGAACTACAGAGAGACAGACAAACATATGAAAACGAATACACAAGAATATTAAGAGAAAATGCAGTGTTTTTTTAAACCACAGACAGACGCTTAAATTTTATTTACATATATCTAATATAGAATAAATCTATAGAACTGACTTACTGAGAGCAATCATATTTAAGGGACGTAGAATTAGTTCCGTTTGTATTATACTTATAAAAATAGTACAATATGAAGACCCTCTTTTTGTCTCTTTCTGCACTTACTTTACTTAATACGTAATCGATTTTAAGGATAGATAGTCGTTTTCTTTCGCAACGTCAAAAGATCTTTGTAACGTCCTGCTAAGTATTCATTACTTCATGTTTCTCATAAAATATATGGTTCTTAAATTTTAAGAACTTTAATGTACCTATGTCGCTTATAGTACATTATATTCTGTATTCTATTTTAAATTATATGCTCCACGATTCTGAATGACGGTTGGAACAATTTTATTCTGGTAACACTACTCATAGTTGATTATCTCCTGTCAATCATGATTGGATATCCTATAATAGAAAATGTATGTACACTTTGCTATTTGTATGTGTTGAGGTGACAAATTTTATGTCGGAATAAATGTTTCTC
This sequence comes from Megathymus violae, assembly GCA_003671415.1. Taxonomy (NCBI): domain Eukaryota; kingdom Metazoa; phylum Arthropoda; class Insecta; order Lepidoptera; family Hesperiidae; genus Megathymus; species Megathymus violae. The sequence goes on along the minus strand of PDGT01000103.1, from coordinate 1,057,172 downwards.
TTTCTTTCTACTCTATTATTCCTCTGTATCTTTCAGGCAAAATTAATTCAAATTGCATCCGGTGAAAATAAGGAAGGCTACTAAAGATACTCCACTAGGTAGGATAAGTTTAAGATGATATTGTAATGATAGAACGCGTTAAAGAAAATGTATAAACACTTAATAACTGGAGAAAAGGGGATATTCATAGTTATCATAAAAATAAACTGCATGAATCTTATGAGGCAAAGCTTTAAATGTTAAATGTAGGTTTCCTTTGGTAAGCCAACAGCAGAAAGAAATTAAATCGATACTACGGTTATGTCATACCTATCAAGAACAAATAAGAATCATTGCTAAGAAAATATCCATTGGTAATTTTTTACATATTTAGAATACTGTAAATTATTAATATTTAATGTCTGGCCTCCCTGCGAGAATAGCAGGTGTCCGGTAAAAACTCATCCCAAACATGTGCGAAAGCCAAGTAAGAGTTGAAATTATTCCGCAACAATGTACGGCTCGCGGAGCGCTTGAGTGACATTGACTTAAACTTAGGGTGGAATATAGAATATAGTTCTTGGTGAAGGAGGTTAGGCACGTGATGTAGAGTATTAAGTAAGGCAAGGCTATGTTGGTTTCAGTGTTGAGCGCCGGCTGACTGCGTGACCGCACCTCCCAAGAGCTCTGTTTTCGAATAGGTCATTTCTCCTTGCCTGATGAGTAAATTAATTAATTATAGTGACATTCAATATATTAAATAGAAATAATTTCAAATCGATATCATTTGGGACCATCTTAGGTAAATTATTATATAATACCAACTAATATTTCACGATTTGCTTAAAAAAAATTAATGGGCAATTTGGGTTGGTTTGACCTGTCGATTAAAACGGTTCTTTTGAATTTCAAACACACAGTCGGGTATCATCAACTATCACAAAGTCTAGCGAAAGCTTCGCGGTACGCTGTTGACCAAATAACTTTTCATAAAATTGTTATAAAACATTCAATCATACACTAATTTCGCGCGCGGCCCTCTCGCGGTCACTGTAACATTTTACCAATATTTAACAACTTACTACCTGTTTCATTTTTCCAGTAGACGTGCCAAAATCCGAAGAGGAAATAAATTACGGTGAAAGTCGTTTTGGTATGACTTTCATCCATACGATTGTTTCAGCTTCAAACTCGCTCCCCAGTCGCTTTCCGACGCCCCGGCTGCGACAACGTGACCGGCTGCGGACGCGTGACGCTCGCTTCGGTTCCCGTGACGCGTAAAGTCAAGTTATAAATGTAAATGACGCCCCTTGAAGTGAGAAACAGCATTGATGTGTGCAATGACTTCGTGTCTGTGTTTGTGGCCATTGAAATAATTATATCGATATTAAATATTATCTGGTAATAATAAGCAGCATATCGCGAGAATCTAAGTGTATATTAATATATGAAAAAATACTTAGTAGACTTTTTTTCTCCTGCATTTAACAACCGATTTTCGAATATTTTTGTTCGGTAGTAATTGAAGAGCTTTAGTTTTATCAATAAAAGGCACTCGGCGGTCGCTAGTATTACTTATTCTATCTATATGTATTTTCTTTTTTCTTAAAAACATACTTTTAAAATAGGTTAAAATTTAAATTTAAAACAATTAATTGTCAATTTTTAAAGTTTATTTGGACAACATATGTTTCCTTAAAAAATAATTAACTGAATTATTATATCAAAAATTAATGGTTACACACGTTCACTTGGTAATAAGTATATGTCCATCCAGAATTGAGAACTTCAAACGGTAAAAGAATATGTCAGTTACGTGCCTCGGTTCGGAAGATTACTTTCCGCATGTACACACACACAAAAATCACACTTTATAATATTAGTATACATTTTGAGTTGTTCATGTCACACACACGATGATCACGATGAACGTTTTTTATGTTATTTATTACAGTTTATTGTACATCATAAGTACTTGCAAGGCAAGAAAACCTTGGTACGATATCTATGGGATGCACAAGATGATTTTATCGCTACATAGCGTTTTGTTTGGGATAACATTTGGGAAAACGGTGAAGGAAAATACAATATACCTATAATAATAAATTTATTTCGCCGATCTTGGAAACGGCTTAAGTTTATGTATTGCTTTTGGATGTTAAACAAGTGATACCTCAAAATTTTGTCAGATGGCGCTATGATAATATCAGAGTACGAATACATTGAATCGATTTAATTTTATGGTTTGTATCTAAATATTTTTACCGAAAGTAAACGATTTTCCAAAAAAACAAACAAACTACCCAGCGAATGGTCGGTACGGATGTTTATTGTATATATAGATA
>PDGT01000103.1:1030747-1054832 GCA_003671415.1 Megathymus violae | reverse complement strand
ATATATATATATATATATATATATATATATAGGTTTGGAAGCAATCAAGGAAACTATTAAAGTGTAAGACCGCGTAAAGAAAGATTGATGGTAGATAGAGGAAGACTAAGAAGAAATTGTTCAAGATAAGTTTATATTAGAGAAAAGACGGAGATCAAGCTATAAACCACAAAATTGAAACCGTCCCTTTAAGTAGGGTGGATTGGTGGAACTGCATAGCATGAAGTACGTAGAAAAAATACTGTATTCCGGCGAAGTCCGTCTGGGAGTAACTTAAGTATATAAGCGTCATATTTTCAAAGTAATACAACTTATATGTAACTGATTCGAACCAGATAATCAGTCGAATGAACTTATGGGAGCCGTTGAAAATTTCGTTTAATATTGGCAGTTTTATGTTACGTTCCTCTCAGGGTTCAGGACAGAAACAGTTTATCACCAAATAGAATGTAGAGAAGCATTGAAGCTGAACATTTTGATCTATCTAAAGAATAAAAATAAAGTCTAGGTTTTTCATGGTTTTACTCTATTTGTTGCATTTAGTGGAAACCCTAATGGAGTAACAGAGTTCCCAGGCCGAGTTTATGAAGCACTAAGTTACAGAGATACCAGTGTATTGCCGTTTTCATACAGGACATTGAACACCAATCAAACATTGACAATCAAACAGTGACATTAGGATTTGGTTCACAGGAACCATTTATGTGATAGATCACAAATCTTGGTTATATGTGCGCCGATCCTAATGTTTACTATTATCGTTCCTCCCGGTGGTGTTAGATTAACATTATTTTGTGTTTCAACACTGACCAATCTACTATCGCACTGGAGCAGCATGGTGGATGGTATGTTCCAAATCCAAACAAAACGATGACAGTTCCGCTTCCTTTAGTGATAATAAGTAGAAGAGATATGAGATTCAGAATGAGAATTTTAATATGCATGATAATATACATATGTTAGTAGTTCTGGCCGTGGCAGCGTCTTTGTTAGCGCAAACAATAGTAAATCACAATATAAATACACATTCCTTTAGAGTGTTTATTCATATATGAGGATTTGAGTGGCTGTTTCTAAAAGAACATTACACCAGAACTTATATTGCCGAACCAAGCAGACCAGAATCTCGAACTCAGTGGAAAAAAATGTATCATTGTGACATAAGCGCGCGATGTGAACCTTGGGAAAATTAATTAGTTAGTAGCTACTGTCATTTATGTGAAGAGCAGTTAAGTACGAGGCTTAGGGGCAGTCATCCTAAATACTTAATAAAATGGGAAAGAAAATTAGCGCCGTGAAGTCACGGAAGTTGGTAAGATCGATCCATTACGCCAGCGACTAAATTTTTGTTATAATTATTTTTTCTTTTCTATTATATGGTTTCATAAAATGTTATTACCTTTTATTGTGCAATATTGTGCAAAATGGTGGTTCATAATGGTTCGACCTTGAGTCCAAAACAACTTTCTTTTCTTCTTCTTTTTCTTTTTTTCTTTTATTGGTGGTCTCCGAATAAAGGATGATGCAACATTGTTCTACAACATTGATACATTAAGCAAAAGTTTTTTATTTGCCTAGCTTACTACTGATCGCTAAAAATCGTCTCTGAATTGTGTTTACGTATTTTGGTCCAGCTAACAAGTGTGTTTAAGATCCTTACTCGGCCGGCAACGCAGATGTGTGTGTGTCTGAGACCAGCACTTGGTCTGCAGCTCGTTTGCTCACTGTTACGGATAACAGGTCAATTGCATTAGTTACTTATCTCGTCCTGATATTATGATCTATCATTAACTGTCAAGCCTTGATAACCATTTAGGAACGAGAACATCATGGATAGCAGACCATCAAGAATTGGAATCAATTCAATAGATGTTGATGGTATTAATTTAACATAATATTTCCATACTGAGTGTAATAATTGAAGGGTGACGTGGACGCCAAGCCAAGGAGGTCTCCGGAGCACTGAGAATGTAACGATAGAATTTGTTGAGACAGCTTGTCTCCCTCCTAAGGCTTAAGAGTTGCCTTTTGGTGATTTTTAAGTCAGTAATGATTTTAATTACGCGTTTTTATGTGACGTCAAATTAGTTAGGCTATCCGTAGAACTAAATAACCCATGTAGTGCTGCTTTATCTTCTTTAGAAAACCTAGATTTTTCGTGGCTAGATTAGCTTTAACTTCCAGATAATGCCGGTACTTGGTATATCCATCGCGATTTCACTCCTAGAATCCCGACGTTTTGGCTAACGGTGATATATGGGGCTTTCTCAACGGTGGTTTAAACTGTGATATTATTTAAGGATGTTTTTATTCCATGAGCTGCAATAACCATGTGAAACTAGATGTTCCATGTCAACAAAACTTCTCACAGGTAGGTACAGTAGTTAAAAAAGGGAACCATAGGCATAACACGTTTCTGCCCCACAAAACCTTATGAGTTTTAATAAAAGGCTTTTATGGTGAAGTGAATTATATAAAATCACTCAAAACCTACGAAACTACAGCTGGCATTAAATGAAATCTTGCTCTGATTTTCATAAGATACTTTTGGTAAGAATTTTAAAGTTACGATAGGTCAAAGAAATTTAAACCGCAGTATTACAAAGTATTGGGATGAAATTATATACATTAGATAATTTTTATATTAATGCCAAGAGAATGACATTCATAATATAATAATACACAAGACTTAAGAAATGAGTTAGTGTGTGTGCACTGAGATGACGAAAAATAGAGATTTTTTGCCGTATTGGGGCGGATTAGAATACTATCCCCAATCCCACGCTGGCAGAACAGGGTGTCGTAAGAGGCGACAGAAGCCAGCATGCTTGGTGGTAGGGCTTCGCGTATGGATTATATTATCAGTATTATTATTAAGTTATTAATATTATTACTGGTATTATTATCTTCCGTGAAACCTGCCTGACTAGCGACCACCCGCCTGCTTGAGTCAGCCGCCAAACGACTCGTCGTGTTCCGGCTGGGGGCTTGAGAGCCAGTACCTTCTTTCCAACCTTCTTCTCATTTCCTGGCCAACAACGCATCAGTGATGTCCATTGCTGATGTCCATGGGCGACGGTGACCACTTACCATCAGGTGGCTCGTCTACTCGTTGTCGGCTATTAACATAAAAAAAAGATGTATGGAAGAAAAGGACACATTGTGCCGACCCCAAGTAATTGGGATGTGGGCCGGGAAATAAATGACATAAGAAATGAGTTATCACCTGTTTTACATACCTGAAAATTTTCGTTATGTTAATAAAAATGTCTGAAGTTTTTCAGTCTGATTTAGTCTAATTATGCCAATATTCTTCCAGTATATTCAATTCAGCCAATATTCAATCCAGCCCTTACATTTCAAGAATTCTGATATAATTCTAATCTTATGCACCCGTAAAACTCGAAACCAATGGTCGCTATTTATACGGTTTTCCACAAAGATTTATACTGAATTTAACTGTTCCAATTTCAAATATCAAATGCAGAAACATGAGAGAACCGTCTTTGCAACTAATCTATGAAACCCTAAAAATTAAGAACACGGAAATTAGGTTATGAGACCCAGTATTATCTTTGTGGAAAACAAATATCTTAATAATAAACCTCCTCTGTGTCCGTCAGTGTGTCCTGTGTATCTGTATCCCAACATCTGTGTCATTCGCCAAGGGCAAAACAGCACCGTATCTTATAAACAGTCGTGAAGAATTTTTCTTGAAAGTAGATTTAGTTTAGTTTAAGAGATTTTGAAGCAATCTATTCTAAAATCCAGAGAAGGCAAATTACCCTCATGTTAGATAATATTTTAGGATGTATGTAGTATTGTAGTACCATTGTTTAATATATTTATGCACTGATAATAACAAAAAAATAAATGTTATAACGAAAGCTCAATATTTTACATTTCCGCGTACCAGCTAGGACGAGGGAATTAAGATGAATTGCGCTGAGTGACTGAATGCATGATGAGTTATTTTATTTTCTTACAGTTCGTTTTTCTTTTTTCGTCATTATACAAAAGCTTGAAGCATTAATTCATTACCAGATTGTATTTACGATCAAATTGAAACCCAACACGTTTTTGGTAGCGGTTTTGGTTGAGCTTCGTAAGAGGCTGATGACTTGAAAGTTTTAATTACACAAGCTATGTGATGTTTAAGACATTTGTGTGAAAAACTTATGGGGAAAAACAGTCATTGGTTCGCTTGGTGTAAAAAACGCTTTATATTTTATTATTTAATAAATGTTAAGAAGTACTTAGTCGGTCCTGGAAAGAAAGGTTCTAAAATGATTGTCTTTTGTATGTTTATAACATTGTTTTAATAATAACTGATTTGTGTTTCTTAACGGGTATCTTGTGTGATCACTATAATAGAACACTGGTAATAAAGGATAATGACAAAGAAAATTGATTGCAAAAATTTGTTTTAATCAGTATCAGTTATATCGTTGGTAACTCTCGTGCCCGATGTGCTGGTCTAGATTCGAATACTGAACTATCTTCCAAATTTCTAATTTTGACACATAATTGCACTTTATACTTTCAAAACGACAAAGTTTAGCGTTAATAACAATAGCAAAAAAATGTATACCCGAGATTTAATTACAGGAAACTGCTACGAAAATCACAATCCCCTAAATTTATGTGGGAAATGAAAAATTACCTTGGATACAGTTACAGTACGGTACCGTATACTACCGGTTTGTGGATGGACTATTCCATATAAATGTAGCAAAATATCGAAAACCCATTCACTCGTGTATAATATGTTAAAAGTTCATTTCTAGGCACAGGTGGATCATAGCCATTGAATATCCTTTCCTCGCCAATGGTTTTGAGTTCTTCGAACTATATGACTTGCTCATTGCTCCTTCAGCCGACAATTTCTGCGAGCCATGTCGGTAGATTTTATCATTTCCAATTCGGCAAGGGGTGTATTGAAATGCATTTAATATTTAAGATATATTTCAATTATAATTTGCCCAACACGAATGTAGATCTATAAGGGTTGCGTACATCCGATAAAAATTTCACTTTTAAGCTAATGATCTTTTGCCGTGTCTTCTTCTTAATATTAAAGCACCTTTTCGAAACGGTATTAGAAGCAAAAAATTATGTATACATATAAATGTATTTATAACATACCTAAATGATTAATTAAATTTGAATTTGAACTTAAATCCGTGAATTGAAAAAAAAATCCTTTTTTCGAAATGGAATATTCTTAAAGAAATAAAACAACAAGCAGTACACCCACACCACGTTTGTTTCCTAAATTGGACTAAGAAAATGTATTTGCCTTTCGGCTTACTCCTTTTAACAACCAATTTAATTCACTCCATTTTATTAGTCCAAACTCACATTGTGAAAGAAAATTCGGTTTCTCCTTTAGTGCCAATGTTAGAAGAAATTTCTTGAGCCACATTCGAATTTATAGAAGCCACATTTGGAAATAACAAAACTTGTGTGCTATTAGATTGTACTGACCAGAAATCCTACCATTGGATTTGAAGATAAGTTTATTTCGAATTTGTGTGCTGTATAGATGATACACTAAAGAAAATTAGTGCGCATGTAGGTAGGTAGGTATTAGTGAGCATGTACGCTATGCGTATATGAGTCGGATTTTATCAAAATGCTTTAACAGGAGTTAGGTCCATTGGTCCTCTATTTGTAGCGTAAAAATTTACGTGGTAATGCTTTTTAGTAGTAAATTACACCGTTATAGAAGAATATATCAATGGCATTTTAAATTACAATACATTAATTAAAAAAATTTTACGTTGAGTTCTGTTGAAATTTATTAAATTATTAATTTAAATAGGTACTTCAAATGGAATGATATGATTATAATTTTCAAATTTTTCACAACATTGAACTTTTCACTTTCATTTAATTTTTAATATTAAACGAAGTTTACCCACGCCATTGCAAAATAACCCCACGATGTTTTTTACCCAATATTAGTGGTGTTAAAAATATATTGCCCGTGTAATTACCGAGCCCACCTAAATAGTATTTATTATTTTATGTAAGCGTTCCTACGCAACTCATCAACATTATTTATTTAACTTTACGTGGGTGGGTGTTAACTGTTGTTGCCAGAACTACTTTATCACAATTAATTTTATTGTTTTTGTATACCATTGCGGTACTTAGTTATGGTTCCGTTTACTTTATATTTAACCAGCGTACAGACGAGAGTGAACCGGTCATTTGATAGTAAAGGATAGCAAGACACCATAACTACTACAACATAGTAGCGTAATCACTGTTCATCTATATTTTTTACCGTTATCTAGATTGACATTACGTCCTTGTTCAGTGAAATGGTAAAATTTCGCGAAAAATTCCGTTTCATGTCGGACACGTTACACGGCAGTTTGTTATGTACTTTATTATTATGTAAAACCTTTAGATGCTATTAGTACCAATTTCTGATGGTCTGGTTTGCTGCTAACTCTTCTATCAATCCATACTGAAGTAGCGTGGGGTACTATGATCCAGTTTTTTGTGAAAATGACAATTGAAATCTAAACTGTATTTCGGACTGGAGCGTTTCACACCATCTTAGCGTTAATCTCTCTAAACCATAAATGATTACAATAGGTAGTTTAAGGCTTTCAGTAAGAGTGAATTGGGTAAATTTACCATCAGTCATTTTTGACGGGGTCACATTTCTTTACTGTGATACTATTAAAAATGTAGCCTTGGTCATAAATCGATCATTGTCTTGTGGTCTGCAAATTGAATCAGTATGTAAGAAATAGTTTGCAGCCATGAGTTCGCTCCGTAGGCTCAAGAAATTTCTCCTCACTGTCTACGCCATTATATCAACAACGCGGGGATGTCGCGGAGGCTGAGAGGAGGCGGGGGCCAACAGAACAAGGACTGGTTTTCGTCTTACCACACCTCGGTCATCTCTCTGGTCAATTACTCAAGCGCCGATCACCGCGACATATATGTAGTTATAAAAATTTTGTTCTTAATGTATTTTTACGCGTCATTACAATTTAAAAGTCAGATATTCTTTCATTTCTTATGTTCCCATGCTGCACACCCACTACTACAAAAGCTTCTTCCTATCTTTGAGCATAGTCAAAGATATCTTGTCTATATCGTTATATGTTAAAATTCAAATTCAAATTAAAAATCATTTAATCATACAGGTATTTAGTAAATACACTTATGAACGTCATTTTTTGCTTCTACCACCGTTTCGAAAAGGTGCTTTAACAATGAGGAGAAGAAACGGCGAAAGAAACTCCTCAGCACATCTTTTAAACAACATAATATATGGTAATTACAAAAGTTTAGCTAAACCTGTGCGGAACTGGTTTCGACACTAATTTAGTCCAGGCATCCTTGTCATTCATGTACTCATCTATACTATAATATCCCTTGCTTATAAGTTGTGTTTTAATGCGACGCTTAAAAGTTACAATGGGCAACTCACGTAACGATTTAGGAGTCTTATTGTAAAAACGTCTTATTGTTATCTTGATGTAACTGAGGAGCAACTAAATAAAGTTGAGCGTCTCCAAAATATGTACATAAGATTTATATTTGGCCTCCGCAAATACGATCATATCTCTGAATATCGCAAAAACTCAAGTGTCTTCCAACTCGTCTTCGCCGGAATACACATATTCTTTCTACTTTGAACTGTGTGCTGTTTAATCCAACTATCCCATACTATGTTAAAGAATGTTTTAAATTTACCTTTCAAATTCATAATCACTCTTTTCGTTCCTTTAACATCCTTTCCCCCCTGATACCTCTTAATTTTTCCTATTTTATTTTAGATTCTTTATGACTGTCGCTGTATGTCTTTGGAAATTTCTTTGTGTAAAATACGTTGTACTCAGTCAAGTGTTAGGTATAAAAACAGGTCAATATTGCTTCTTTTATCACCTAATTTTTGTTATCACTGTTAACTCTTCGAACTTGTAGACTTCCTTTGCACATTATTTTACACCGCTACTCTACTGTCTGACCTACATCATTATACAATCAGATATAGATACAGATGTACATATATGTTACATATACTTAGTAGTGTACTGATATGAACCTATATAATTTAACTATAAACTTATAGATGGTTGTTTGAACGATATATGAGTAGAAATAGATAAAGGTTTTGATAAAAGGAATGTCCATCCTAAGATTAATAATAATGTTCGGAATCTACAAGCAAGCCTAAATGTGTGCGCACTCAACCTCTCCTAGCTTGCTCCTGTCCACAGTCCAAGCCTGTCTGAACAATTTAACTGGTATGCATCAGTAGATTTGGAAAATTAGCTGACTGAGAATTTTAACAAATTCTAATTAACAAGTTAGAGTAAACAGAAACGAGCAGTTATGAACTTCTTCAGAGTAGCGATAGTTGTAAATCAATTAACCTTTAAGAAAGTTTTGCATTTTCTACTACAATAATATAAGCAAGTTATATAGAAATATAAACTGAGTAGGTACATAATTAGTTTATGTATGGAAGAGACTCGGTTTTTTGAATTAGTACTTGATGTGCATTGTCAACCCTAATCAGTTCTAAATCTCCGATTTTTATACTATACTTATACTAACTAATACTTGAATCTCACACGTTGCTGCAAGGGTTTAAACAGTCGCAATTACTACCAAAGGAATTGGGAACACTGTTTTAAATATTGGCAACGTGACAATCTGTTCGTGGTGATATCGAGTAACGCAACTAACCAAAAACATTTAGTTTAAAATAGGTTGTCAAGAAGTGGCCGTGCAACACGGTCAAAGCATACTTTTGAGCAAGTTGTAGGGTTGAAACGTTTTAAGGCTTGTAGAGTTAGAGATTTGGCTCAATATGAGATTTACTACCGTGACGTCAGATTTTGGCACGGCCGTTGAACTACAGCGATTAATAAATGCCCCGTGGTCTTATCTTAAATTCATACGCGTTATTGCTGCTGCCAATAATTCACACAACGGTCTAGATTTTAAAATCAAACAATGTTTAATGTTAAACATATATCATCTACAGTTAGTTAAAAACCTAAGAAAGTTATATTTAGCTGATTTCCATCAACTGATCCCTTTCAGAGCAACGTGGATAATCTGCTGAATTGTTAAAACGTTGTTAAAAATCAACCTTAGTTGAATAACAAACAAACGTAATTAGGAATGGATTACTTTTCCGTTCCGACGTAAGCTTTCTTTCATTTGAAATGATCAAGCAATGTACATTTCAAACTCTTTATAAGTTAACAAACGCATAGTGCCGCCATTTCAAACAGTAGTGTTTCGGCCAAAGAGGATTTCGACTTCAAAGTCCGGAATGGATGTAGAAATAACGTTTGATTTGTTGACAATTTTGCGTTTTTACAGTTACTTGCGTAGAATATATCACGGCGAAATTCAAATGTCCGTAGTCATCGAGCGAAAGAGGTGTCCAGTGGGGGTCAGGGTGTCGTCTATCGGTTGAGCTGCTGTTGGATGGACGGTAGAGATGGACGATGCTACAGTGTAATGTAATTTATATGCACTTAGACACTCCACGGCTGATGGTTACTGTTGCAACAGTAGGTTTATTTCGGTACGATAAGATTTTTAGGTAATAAAGTATAAACATTTATTTTAGTCTAATATTGAAAGTAAAAAAACATTGGGACGAAATGCTCAGTTCTGTTCTACAGTTCTGTATTATTGTTTTGAAAATTGTAACAATGTAAGAATGAGAAGAAGTTACTTCGAAATAAATTTGTGATATCGATTTCTGTCCGAGTGGTCCAAGCATTGTGTAAGCTATTCAATTGATTATAATATAGGTTTCACTGTTCATAGGCTATCAACTTAAAATACTAATACAATAGACAGAACTAGTTCGAAGTTAATCGGAAAATGTGACTTTATATAAAAATAAGTGCGAAAGCTTTAGTAGTCTAGTCTGTCTCCAAGAGATCGCTAATTGAGCGATAAAAACTGTTATACTTATAGCATTGTATCTTAATATATACATACATCAGAACATTGATTAAGTGTAGAATACACAGTGTCTTTTCATTGCTTTTTTGTTTATTTGTACCGCAATGTAAAACATCTTATTAAAGATATATTTGTAAACGAGACTAGCGCAGGGTCATTTCAGGATTAAGTCTAAGTCCCTAAAAGGGTGACCTTGACAAAAATAACGATTAGAATTAGTGTTACGACGTTCCACAAGATCACGCGAGGCGCGCGCGCAAGTACGATGATAGGTCTGTGTATTTTCTGTAATGGACACCTCCCCAGCATTGTATTGCTTCACTTGTTACACTTCCAGAAGTTAATCAAAACCAGCGCCACTTCCCTCGATATGCCGTCATATTATTATATACAAGATGACCCGGTGAACTTCGTATCACCTACATATATTTGTGAAAAATATGGTCACAACTTAATACTAAATTACTAAATTGTTATATACATTAAATGCAACAAAATTATACACTTAATCAATTTAAAGCTTTCTGATGTGCAATATTCTTTGTCTTCTTTTGCGGTGCGTAAATATATAAAGATAATGGTTTTCCGACTACCGAACACGGGACGTATAATTGCCTATGCGCGTAACGCCCGTCTCAACGGACCGCGGATGAAAATCACCCCAAGGATGTTCGCCTCGAACGGTCGCCACCCCGCTAGAAGGGCGTTGAGCAACATAAGACAAGTAGGAAAACAAGTTGATTCCGCAAACTTTCGTCGACTGGCCTTGCGATTTATTTATGGTCATCGCAAAGGCCAGACGCACGGGAAATTGAAGACGCTTAAAATATAATGGCAAATTCGTTGGAATCATCGGTATACGCGGGATCAAGGCATCGTCTCCTTTGTATTTTTCTTTGATAATCTTGGCCTTGATGACGTTATTCATTAGTTTTTTCACAGCCAGTCCCATTCCATTGCACAGTCGAGGTTGATTAATGTTAGGCAGCATAATCACAACTGATCCTACCTTTAATTGTAAATTGTGAGGTGGTAGTCCATGTAAATCCAGGGAATTTGAAAACTCTGTGGTATAGTTAACTAGTTATGTCATCCTGATTTGTAGCTGTGTCAACTGATTTATAAGAAAAAAACACTCCTGGAAGAAAATTCTGAATGGTCGCATTGAGATCATCGACATCTTTGTTTTTGGCCATCAATATTGCTCGTCCATTCACCCAATTACGATTTCTGAACTGTTGTTGTATGTCCGTATAAACATAGTGAATAAGATCCTCTTTTGAGTCGACGAAGTGACAAAAATCCGTGGGTAGTGTAATTAATCCGGCCGAGGTGTCAGCTGCGACCTTCCCATTTCCAATACCTAATAACTGTTTCGAAAACATCGCAGTTTGATCTTATTGCAAAAACACTCGCATGTTAGTTGTTAATTGAAGTACCTTTGCATGCCGCCACAAATTAGATGATTATTAGCATGCGTTTAGTTCGTCAGCAACAGTTGATCGGGAAATTGGAAGAGTCTGACGAAAATCACCTGACAACAGAATCATGGCTCCACCAAAAATATTTTGGTTGTCACGAAGACCTTTTATCGTTCTGTCCAGTGTCTCCAGTAACTTCTTGTAGGCCGTCGTATATTCATCCCAAACGATCAATTTGCATATCTGTAGAATCTTCGCTATTGCGCTGTTTTTGCCGATGTTGCAAACAAATGCTTCGTCGATATCCAATTTTAGTGGTAATTTCAAATTTATATTAATAAATTAATATTATATTATAAATAAATATATATTATAAATAAATTAATACATATATATATATATATATATATATATATATATACATAGAGATTATTATTTGTTTTAGGTAAAATTAGACAAAGTTTAAAAATAAAATTTTGTATACGCCCGGTTCTTCTTGACATACTTCACGTTGAATATCGAACCCGCGTGACCCGCTGGTACATTGAAAGTCATCAAAGGCCTTAATTTTGAAAGCGTGTAATGTGTAAAACAAGTTATACCTCCAAGGGTGAAAATGCACCCTAATTTTATGAGAACGAAACTCTCCCTAATTATATTATTAACAAAGACATACTAATGAATTCAATAAACTTCATTGGGAACCAAATCCTGTGAGTATATTGAGATTTTAATTGTAACAGGACAATCTAGTTAGTTATATTTGACAACTTTCAAAGCAAAAAACGACGGAGTCTGAATCGTGTTCGCGTGCTTAAGTTTCAAATTGAAAACTTACATATGTGTGTGAGTGAAATGAATTATATAACTACGTAACATCAGAAATTTGATGAAAAGATAGATTTCCGCTAAATAAAATGTGCTACAATGATAAAAGAATCGTCCATACTCCATTGTTGTTTATTATTATATGTGTCACATTGTTACCTTTAAGTCATGGGAGCTTTCTAACTTGAATGGTCTAAAACGCCTAAGTCGTGAGATAAGATTACTTTACCAATATGTTTTATGTTTACAAGTCTCTTGCAAGCTTTCTGGTTTTAAGCACTCTAGGATGAAGCTATGTGTTTTTGTTTTATTTCTATTTTAGAGGCTTTGTTATTAATCGGCAGTCTTATGCCGGCCGGTTCAAATCATGTAGTGAAACGATTCGGAAAATAATACCTACGGTATCTTTTGTTTCATATTCTACGATGAGCTCTGCGCACGGATGAGTCAGTCAACAATTTTAGATAATTTGTTTTTAGAATGGCCTAGTCTTAGTTCACGACATGAAGCCTCTTAGATCCTTCGAAAGCCTTCAAGGCTAAACGGTAACTAGTAAGGTAAACCTTCTGAAACACGGGTATTAGTAATAAGGTTAGGCGTGACAAGGGTTGAATTCTATCTCAAATCAGATTTTTACTATACGAATACAGATGTTTAAACGCCATACGTTTGGTAATGTTAGGACTTGGGATATATACAAAATAATATTAAAAGTCGTATCAAACACAATTACTACGTCGTATTTTTGGATTTTTTATATATATAATGAAACTACATAGATACATCTTTACGAGTCTCTGCAGCACTGAATAATGGACGAGTCAGTCCTGTCGACTGATTTGTTAGACCCTTAGAGAAAAGTATTCCGTTATTCAACGTTAAGTTCCATCATCAGGTGGAATGGACAGAGCTACTCAAGATGAATTATTGAGCCCAAACTCGCCGGGTTTATTAGTACGCATTTCAGAGATCCTTCAGCCACTCTTTTATGACAACATAGGCACAGGGTGACTACGGGAGCTCGTGCACATGTCACGCGGTCTATCGCAAAGGCCAACGTTTACCAAACGGATATATCGTTCGAAGCTAAGCACATTTTTCAAAGATAAGCACGTGTTTGTAATTAATTACTTACCGTAATAGGTACACTAGAAGACCGCAGGGAAACTTGTACACATTGGAGTTCCCCGAATGTTTTTATAAATCTGTCAACTCAGCCGTTTGTAAAGTAAGATTCTTTGACTGCAGCTTTTAATCTCTTTTATTATGAGAGGCGACTGGTTCGAGTCGTAAAGCGGTTATTGGTAATTATGATGATGGTAATCTCAGAAACGGTTCAAACGATTTCTTTATGGTTTTCACTAATGAGTCGCAGGAAGCACTTACCATTTAAATTTCGTTTCATTATATGTATTTCTAATTCACAGAACGAGTAAAACCCATTTCTAAAACAATGCAGGTGCTATGTCAAAGCGTAATGCGCAGTTTTTCTAAAGCGAAGCGAGACCAATCTGCTTGTAATAAATATTTTTAGTGTTTATATCCCATGAAATACCAAACCCTTATAGAATTACACGCGGACCTGTTTGTTTGTCTAACATACCCAATTTTCTCTGAAGCGGTAAAGAGCCAGTGAAAATAAAAAAGGAAAAAGGCGTAAACGTTTGGAATCAAGGACAAGTGTAAAGTTAAATGACCTACTTGGTCGACGCATATCGAAAATAAACAAATTTCACTTGACATTGAGGAGTAATAATTTTGATATTAATCTTCTTGAACAGTTATAACGTAATACATGGTAGATACCATAATCATAGATACAATTTATCAAATTAAACGTTGATCTGAACGGACTTCTAACTATGTAAACTGTATTAGTGAATTTTATAAATAAACAAATCACTGGCGATTGCTCCGAGCTGCACAGCTCTGAGCTCTTAATTTGCGTCTATTCACCGTCAGAACGACTGTTGAGGTAGTCCCGCGAGAGCTTAGGTATAACAGCGCACATAAATCGCACCGCCCGCCCGAGATCAAAGTTTTATCGGTTTTCAAGTTTACATTTCACGTTTTATAACGGTGTTCATCTTTTGAACTCACCATTGAACGTGTGAAGTATTATGTTGCCCTTCTGCTATTTTGTATCAAAAGTAATTTATTTCTACATAAATTTTTAGATTCTCATAACAATTTGGAGATTTTTTTAAATTTCAAAAGAGTTAATTTTGAAACAGGTGCGATCAGTACAGTAGGTAGAGATCTTGCTTTTTGAAAGTGTTCCGTATTCAGTATCCAGCCGGTGTAGGGATTTGTGGTAGTTAAATGTTTGTTTCAGGGCCTTAGATCTTAGTTACTTGTAACCTGGAGCAGGTGTTATTGTGTGAGCGTTCGATTTTATTTGTCGCTGTACTGAAGTTTCTTGAATAAGTGTCCGAAGCATGTGAGGGTAGGGTTTTTGTTTTGAACGCACCAGGCATTCAGTGATCTGATAGTCAGTGTTATCTTCAGGATCTGAAAATATGAACTTAAGTATTGTAAATCGTATTTACAATGTTTTTTGACATTTTATCGCAAACTGTACAATGCGTTTTTTTATAGCCCTTTTTAAGGCTTATTTTCTTTTTAACAACAATTGGAACTACCTGTGATTGGAACAAAAGCGAGCATGTAGCGTGCAGCGGCGTGCAGCGGCGTGCACAGGATTCTGCCACTGGGTATGCGGCGGAGTACTCAGTCACAAAAAAATTTTCTTTTATAAATTTTTAGCATAGCCACAGCCACGCGACGGATCTCTAAGTCGGAAACCATGGCAACAGAACAAGTCTTAGATGTACTACTATTCATGTACATTTTCTACGACAACGCAGACAAATCAGCGATCGATCGTCGCGGCGGAAGAAATTCTAAGAAGTAAAATAATAAGCTAAAATATTATAACTACTCACCCAGTCAGTTTTACTTTTTACATATTCAAGGTTCCGGTTACTTGACCAAAAGTATTTAATTTTAAGCAGGCCTCCAGATGTTTTTCTATATGGTCATGCTTCTTTGCCGCGGAATAGAAATTATTTAAATCTGAATATCCCGAATCAGTCCACACTGTACTAGAATTACTAAACAATATGCAAGGAAAACAATATAATTTAATCGTGTGTACACGACCACACAGCCAGTTATACGTTTCATAACTTTTAACATGAAACTTTCGAGTTACATTCCCTTTTTGCTGGTTTAATTGTTGTAACTCGGGTACACACCTACCTTTAGACACAATTTGAATCTTTTCACTGAATGACAATTGTGAGAAGTTGTTATTTTTAATTTTTAATAAACACATTTTCAACACAAACGTCACAATCAAATAACATTTAAAAAAAATCAACAAACGCACTAATAAAAGCAAATCACTACAATTATTATAGAAACTCAGTAATAAACTGTTAAATGTACACACTTTCAAATATTAAAATGAAAAATCTTTTAAGAAAACTATAAATATACTGGCGCAAACAAAATAGTAAACAATGCTTATCAGATGAAAAAAGTAAAATGGCCCCTGCGAAACACAAAACATTTCTGCTATTTTAACAAATAAAATCTTACTGAACAAAAATGCATAATGTACATAAATGATTTATTAGTCTTTTTACGTCTATTATTTTATTCGGACATTTCCGATTACTCCCGACAACTGCCGAACTTCCGTAGCCTGCCGCTGGAGTCGCGGCTTTTGATATTCATGGGTGTGTGCGTTTGCGAACTGTGCACGGACACCGAAATTACTTCCCACACGCGAAAAAATCTCTTGCGGAACGCGGCGGCATGCCTTGGTAGATTAGGTACATTATTTTGCAGCGCCGCTTGCTTGTCGCCAAACGTCTAGCAAACATAATGTTTGTGTGCTTGCAAATAGGTGCTATTTATAAAATATTAGGCGTTTTTAATTTATTATATTTTGTTTATTCATTTATTTACTATTAATTAAAGTCATCTAAAATGTACGAACGTTTTATTAAAATATCTGTGAATGGCAAATAAAGCACTGCATTTCAGCCTACAAGGAGCGCACGCCCCTGGTAGCGTGTGTGTTGCGTTAACGCGGCGTCTGCGCTGATAAAGCTGATTAAAACTTTTTGTAATTTTATGGCTGAGTTCAATTTACTACACCCAAAAGTCTTTATTTTTCATAGGTCAGACAGACTAGAAAAATATTCCTTACTATGGAAATAGTGAAAGCACGGCCAAGGCCAGTATGATATCACACAGTGAAATTTTGTTACGTTAAAATATTATAATCACATGTCTGCTGCTCGGGACCACAACAGTTGTTATTCCATGGTGTGGTTGATTACAGCGAAGTCGTGGTCCAATTAAAAAAAAAATTATATAATATTTTATTAACATTGAGAATATTTGTGCCAGGCTTCCATATAGAAGCTATCGTAACAAAGTTCGTTATATAACTTAAAATCCCCATTTAATCTTTACAGAGATAGATTTAAAAAAGAAATTGCTAACCTCCTGTATATTAAGAACCTCTGCGCAAAATTGTCCTTACACCCACTAATCAGGACTTCGAGTATGTATCAGGTAGTGTAATTAATTGTATTTAAGTGGATTTCTTTGTCAAGAGTGTTGTGGTTTTCTTCGTTCGTGAAATATTACCCAATACATTGTCTCGGGCAGAAACTCTGAATGTGGCCACTTCATACGCAGTAAATTGTCATGAGTTAGTGCCGCTCGCGACGTTCACTGTCCAAATTGTACACATAAATAAATGCCCGTGTCCCACTTTGCTAGGACTACGACAGTCTCTTTAATACGATCAATACTCTTTAAGGTGATATTTCGAAAATTTTATTGAACATGTTGGTGATAGTGTGATTGATATAATTTTATATATTATTACTGCAAGCTTGCTTTGTCAGAGGGAGTGAGTTGAAGAAAAAGAAGAAGAACGTTTTATTGTAACCACAAGTAGGTAAAGTGTTTTGTGAAGCTATTTCAAGATAACAACACTTCGTGTCAGTTACAGCAAAGTGATTCTATATTAACTATAGTTGTAAAGGGATTACAAATACAAATACTAAAACATACATAAAATATATTATATTCAATTCCGTATGCGTCCACATCACAAAAGGGACTCTGTTCAGCATTAAGCTGGAAGTTCGAAAACAACCAGCGCTGGGCTTCCGCAGGGACCCTAGGTGACGTCACGGTATTTGGTTTAAAAACATTAACAACTATTACTAGTACAACATTGTCTACACGAAAAAACTAAGAAGAAAGAAAAAAAAAACAAAGAAAAATACAGTACTTAAAACAATTGTCAAATTACTTAACATAAACATAAAAACTAATGCAGATATTAAGGAGGCAGCATATTCATAATATGGACTGATATATTATACAGAAATTATAAATTACACATAAAACTAAATTTTCAAAAAAGCGTGTAAGGTATGTCGTTTTTTTTTAAATAACACTTGTGTCTTGTCTCAAGTTTCCTTCGTTCTTTTGGATGTTCAAAAAGAAACTTTCTTAATTGTAACCTAAATCTGTGAACATGTGGCAAGTTCCTAATTGGCAGAGAGATATTGTTCCAGCATTTTGCTAAGCATGTCTAAAGTATGATTTTAAACTCACGTCATCGCGGACATTAAACATTTTAACTATAACAGGTACTCACGATCTTCGTATGAAATACAAATCGAGCAGCCGTTATAATTAAAATATACCAGGTCCGCGCTGATATAAGTTACAATTAGGAGTTTACATTGTGCTCGCAGGTTGTTGCGAAGTAGATTAATATCCATTTGATATCTATAGATTTCCGCATAATACTGCCTGACATTTAATATTGTTTAGTTATTATGAACCTATCGAATGTTTATATGTATAAGAGACTTTCGGACACGAAGCAATACAGGCATGAAATACATAATGCTTCTTTCCGAGTCAGTCTTTTACTTGCGGCGGCTTTAATATGCATATAATAAAATTGTAATTGATCGCTTTCTGTAAATTAAAGATATATGAGAAAACCTACTATTAGAAGCATTTATTAACGCACTCGAACCCAAAATAGCAGTCGTTATACTTTCTGTCTGTTTGTCTGTGCGTTTGTTCGCGCTAATTTCAGAAACGACTTATCCGATTTCGTTCTGGTTTTCACTAATGTATTGCATAAGCGTCACTTAATATTTCAAGTTCGTTTCATTGCAACCCGTTCATAAATAAAAAAGTTATGAGCTAATTATATGTATTTCTAATTGACAGAACGTGAAAAATAATGCAGTTGCTAAATAGCAGTTGTTTAGAAATCTAAGCTTAGGATCTAAGTTTTCTGAAGCGAGGCCAGGTAAATAAATATAGTAATAGATAATCGTATGACGTCAACAGACATCAAACGCACACGCATACAATACACACACACATACGTAGAAACCGACGCATTAAGGCGACTAACTTTATTATACAGTTTAATGCTATTTTTGTTTTCTATGCAAAACAAACTTACGCTAGAAGCTGTGATGTCAAGTTAAATATAAACGGTATTCTTAAAGCAAACATGCTGCAGATAATCTTATTACAATGACCACAAGTAGGTAACGTGTTTTGTGAGGCTGTTCCAAGATAACTACACTTCGTGTCAGTTAGAGCAAAGTGATTCTACATTAACTATAGTTGTGAAGGGATTCAAACATGTAAAGATAAACGAAACTAATAAAACGGACACGCGCGTGTAAATATACTGTCATAAAAACAACAAAAATGTCAACAACGCCGCCGAGTGTGAACTTGAGCGGTGGCGGCAATGACAGTGATCTATGGGGCGTGACTCCCATGGATCTGGATGTATTCTACGATCCAGATCTGGTGATAATAGTGATGTATGTGGCTGTCCTCGCGGCCTCGCTGTCGGCGAACACCCTGTTGATCATCATCGTGATAAAATTCCAGTATATGAGAAGGTGAGTGATACTTATCTTATTTTGGATAAGACACTTTTATTGACATTTGATGGTTTCTTTTTAATCTATGTTCAACAGCGTACTGCTGTCCGCCTATCGAATTGGACCGTTTCGGCATCTTTCGTCCCTATATCGATCGTCACACAACAGGCATATTTGAAAGCGTCGATGACGCCGTGGTCCGATTGCCAATAGCCATCGATTAATGAACGAAAATGGAATAATGATTTAAAAATAGACACAATGTGTAGGCGTTTAATCAATTTGCATATATTTTAAGAAACGATGACAATCTAATAATTTCACTAAGCAACCACGACTGAGGTCGGTATGACGACGACGGATAAAAAAAATATTACATTTTACAGGATGTTTCCTTTTTTTTTTCAATGTGATTAACCGACAGACGAGCAGACGAGCAGACGAGCCACCTGATGGTAAATGGTCGTCGTCGCCCGTGGACATCAGCAAGATCAAAGGTATTGTCATACCTTTGAGAAGAAGGTTAGAAAGCAAGTACTGGCTCTCAAGCCCCCAGCCGGAACACGGCGAGTCGTTTGGCGGCTGACTTGAGCAGGCGGGTGGTCGCTAGTCAGGCAGCCTTTACGGAAAGATGATAATACAAGTAATAATATTAAAGACTTAATAATAATAGTGATAACATAATCCTTACGCGACTCCCTACCATGAAGCAGGCCGGCTTCTGTCGCCTCTTACGACACCTTGTTCTGCCAGCATGGGAGTGAGGGGAGTATTCTAAGCCGCCCCAATACGACAACAGGCAACAACGAAAAATTTTACATTGGCTGCAAACGTTATTTAAATTTATCTAAACCGACTGAAGCTTTGTTACATAAAATCGTTGGCGTGTCGTTTAGTGCTTACGGTACTTCTGAAGGATTGATCAGTTAAAAGCATATTCACATACTATGTATGTTTGTTATCGATCCGATGATTCTTGGCTGTGACAGATTATATATGGCGCAGTGGTAAATTTGTTCATTCGGATCTAAATACATTAAAGTTGTAATATAAACAAAAGTTTTAATTGACATAATAGTCGTAAGAGAACAATTTAATGGTACGTTACAATCAAAACTTTTGAGTTGTTCAACTCGCGCTAAAGTTCACTGAACATTACGACGGGTATAACCATCTAACACTCACCATCAACTAAGATACTTGACATTTAGATATGTATGCATGTAATGTTACATAATTATGAATCTGTACGGGTAATATACAATACACTTTTCAATTAAAGAGTTCGCAGCAGTGGTACCGGTGTAACCTTTAGTCCCAGGCTCGGGGGCGCAGGTTCAAATCTAGCACGCACCTCTCATTTCCGAATCATCTGCGTAATAGGAATCGGGATGATCTCTGTCATCTACTATTCCGAACTGGAGTAGTATGGAACTGTGTAAGCTCTCCTAATTAGGATAAATGACTACATTTAGTAAGTACATTTCTTTATTCATAACTTTATTATCCAAGTCCATAACCGTCCAGTTTATTGGTCAATTTACCAGATAAAAATTATATTATTCCAGATGAATATAGACTATATATATTTAGAGATAATAATTGTACATGCATATCTCCTAAAATTTTACTTAAGATTATTAAACCAAAACGAAGCCAGGGTAGGCTACTAATATATGTATATATATATATATGTTCGTTTGTCGGCTATTTACGTAGAAAGTAGATACTTAGAATTCTTAAATTTTTTGAAAAAAATTTCAAATTTCTTTTGCATATTTCATAATTAAATTGTACTATAATATTTATTATTATTATGCTTATTCATGCATATTACTAGGAACTAGCTAATTACTGTATCCTCATCCTCATCGTAATACAAATACATCTAGACGAAAGGTGGTAAAGGACCACCTGGCATTTAAAACACCTATCACCATGCACGGGTGTCGTCGGGATTAAGCTGGATTACGGATATTGGACTGTTGTTCGGCGTATATACTACAGAGTACTAGTAGGGAAGATTGGCTTGGACCCAAGGTTGGATGGAGCCTCTTACATCTATCCGGCAAATCATCAAGCATTTATAAACCACGTCTGCGACATTTCATTGTTTTAGAGGTCAAACAACGTCATTTATAGATCCTTTTTTTGGTATAAATGTGTTCTAGATACACACAATATAAGTTACGAAAAAGTCAGGTGTTCATCTAAATCCATTCAGTGGTGTTTGTACGGTTCAGTACCAGACAGCGTTTCCAATAAAATATGATTTGCGTCGATAACTTTAGTAGTAATGTCTATGCGTACAATGAAATGTATTTAAAATGAGAAGACGTTAAACGGTAAAATATTTAGTGTAAAGATTTGGTTTCTTATAAATTTTATTATTATCATTATATTACGTGTCGTATTGTATTAATACAAAGTTTCAAATTGCCGTGTCGCTTCTATTCTGCGTCAGTGGGGACCGAGCCTTATTTGTATTGTATTAGGTGGTGTCTTTTAATCATGCCTGTTTAAATTGACAAAGCTTGATTTTGTTTTACGGTTGACATTGATTGTTATTGGCCTTGGTTGGCGTTGATTTTGATTGACATGAATTTATTTCACATTTAAGATATTATTTCTATTTTATGATCGTATTTAATTGTATTTATTTTGACATACATAATTTGATATGATGTAATTTGAAGTTATTTGATTTTGTAAGTTTGTTTCTTGTGTAAATTGTATATAAGTTTATATATTTAATTAGTGTAATTCGTTGATCCGTACTAAATAATCCAAATAAATAAATAAATTCGAACGTTAGGACAGTTTCTAATACCAATCTATCAATTCCAAATCCTTTTTCAATATATCAATTCCATTTCTTTTTCAAATTTGATAATTGGATTTTTCACTTTCTTTATGTTGTAGAAATGCGTGTCGATGAGGTGATAAACGATAATGAGGACTCCAAATATGATAAAAATTATAACATTGAAAATATATAAAGCGTAAGAAAAATGAATAAACGGCAGGCATGTTATTAATAAACGCTATGCTAACAAAATTAGGGTTACTACAATGCCAATGTCAGACAAGGGAGCAGCCGGACCAACTGATGAGAAGTAGTTACAAGCAGCTCTGGCTAGTGATGACAGTTGCTCAGCCAACGTTTGCTCAGTACTAGGACATTAAACATAACATTGATATATTGTAATAATAACTGAAGCTCGGTGAAATTGCAGCCTAAACTTCTAATATTAAAATGTAAAACTTTCAGCAAATTATTCTTGTTGGCAAAGTGTTCCAGACAATTTTCTGGTGCATAAATAAATTACTGTGAGAAATATTCCCTCGATATCTTTTGTAATATATAATGTAATCATACTGAAAAAGAACAGATGACATGTAAGTTTCGATAAAAATTAAATGCGAAAAGATTAATAGAATTTCGCAGTTACGTGCCGGGTGGATATTGACGTAGTTTTGAATGTGTTAAGAGAATGAATCAGTGTGCGTTGAATATGTTTGAATGCAATTCACTAGTTCTATAATTTTATTGTATTCTTTATATCTCTTGATATTGAGTTTCTTTGGTAGTAAACTAGTACAATGAACAATAACGTTTTGTCTTCTGAGTGTATTTTCCTAATCCAAAATAAATCACGGAACCCATGCTGAGTAACTGTAGTTTATGTTAGAGATGGATAAGACAAGCTTGAGAAGGCCCTGTTTCGTTTCGTCTCGTGTTTACAAAATATCCTCAATATTTATACAAGTAGTATTTTTTGGCGTTAGTGGTAATCCAGTTTGACTCCTTATAAATAATTCAAATCTTTCTGTGGATCAGATTCTAACTTCTCTGTATACATTCAAATTTGTCGGCTAGGAAGTCGACTCTTTTTGGATTTTCAGTGTTTTGTGATTTCATTTCTTGAATTGTTACGTAAGTTGTTCCATTTTTGTATGTGTTTGTAAATTAGTGCGTTTTAAATTAGTTGGGTCTCGATCTCGAAGCAGTCTAATGTAATGTTGTAGGGGCTGTGGTTTGACTACTCCGTGGATTTAAATTTATTCAGATCTGACTCAGATGCATAGTATTACAAAGTTTGAAACACTACAAGGAGGACAGAACAGCCAATGTACCGGTTATGCCTGGATAGTAAGTAGATTTCACTACATATCTCAGTGTTTCCACTGCCATAGAACTGGATCTCAGGCACTACAATGGAAACACGTTTAAACTTTTCAAAGTACATTATAGAAGGGCGGTTGCGGCTAGTCAGGTACTTAAAGAATCCAACCACCAAAGACCATTGGTGTTTTTCATAAATTATTATTGGTGCCAAGTAAGGGGGCTACTTCAACCTATGAATAAAGTAAGAGTCTCAGTTTTCGCACTTGTCGAATTGAAACATAATATTCTGTGGGAACACGACATATTAAACACAGACACACACAGACACTCACACACACATATATACCTATCTGGATCCGTACAATGATACCACCATCATTGACAATGTCATCGGCAACCAAACAATATGTCAAGACGCTAATGAACGTAATAAAATACCGCGCAAAGTTCACAGAGTGATGTCGAGACAACTCCTCGCTTAATTGTTTGAGAACTTTGTCAATTAATTAGCTACCGTAATAAGTAGTCATTTATCATAGTTGCGTCAAATTATTTCACGTTTTTTTTTTACTTAATTAAGCTGAAAACAGGGGGAACCGATATTGTTACGTATTCGTCTATTAAAGCTGCGGTCCCATCCAACGAAGTGCCCAGCAAGGCACGGGTCGTTTTTGTTATTGAAAAAGCCTGGATCATATTATAGCATGGAGTTCCACTGCGGAATAGTCAAGTAGTCATAGGTAAAAAAAAGAAACCTATTCCACAACTCATCAATATCACAGGCT
>PDGT01000103.1:990339-1030674 GCA_003671415.1 Megathymus violae | reverse complement strand
TACAGTTTTGAGTTTTCACTTATGTCGACAGCATCATGACTGCTTTCAATTTAATTTTTTTTATGTTAATAGCCGACAAATAAGAAGACGAGCTACCTGATGGTAAGTGGTCACCGTCACCCATGGACATCGGCAAGACCAAAGTTATCACTGATGCGTTATCGGCCAGGAAATTACAACAAACTACTGGCTCTCAAGCCCCCAGCCGGAACACGACGAGTCGTTTGGCGGCTGACTCAAGCAGGAGGGTGGTAGCTAGCCAGGCAGGTTTCACTGAAACCTACTAATAACAGTAATGTAAGTAGACTCTATACAATGTCAGTTTAAGTTCATTGGAGCTAAGAGTAAACTTTCCTTGGGGCTTACACATTCTTTTCTCAATATTTTCGTTTTATCTGAGGCTAGATGTATAGATGCCAGCTGATGTTTGCAAGTGCTTATATTATTTCTTATAAAAACTGTGTTACTTCAAATATACATAATACTATGAAAACATGAAAATTTAAACGAGCCTAGCAGCTTCAACACAGTAAATTTTCTTATCTTTTTACGTCGACATAAGCACCTCTAAGTTTACTCGCAAGAGTTGCTACATGGGCGCCTCACTAACGCATACAATTTGAGGTCATTCTCATAAACATCGGATATTTCTGTGTTTAACATGTCACTATTTAATTTAATCATTTAAGGTTAGGGACATTTATTTTCTCAAAAGATTTACATTTAAATAAGTTACAGAGAGAATTACAAAACAATTGGTAGAAAATTAAACCGAATAAGTGTAGGTACATTGTAATACGACGATAGTTACAATAACCTAATAATATCAATACAGTGCAAACAAGTTAGATTCTTTTGTGAACTAAAATAGGGCAGTCTAAAAAACAATAGTGCGAGTACAGACTAATGTTACTAAGGTAGGTGATACATTAGTCATTACGATTTTTTTAAATTGAATTAATGTAATGTGCTGTTCCGATTATTTATTATTTTGATAGTTAATGTATGTATATACGTATTTATTAATTTAATAATATATATAAATTAAGTAATATAATATATAATAATTATTGTTTTATGTAAAATATATTATTGACTGTGTTTAATATGTGTACAATGACAATAATGGTATTTATAGTTACTTATTATTTATTACTACATATAATAATATATATATATATATTATTGTAGTGTTATTAAGTATAATATATTACTTATGAACTTATTATATTTAATTTATATGAAATAAATTAAATTCTTAGAATAATCCCTTAGAATTTGGTTTTTAGACTTTTTTTTAAATTACAAATCGATTTTATATCTTTGATATCCTTCGGCAAAGTATTGTAGGTGTGAGCTCCTTCAAACAAAATACTTTTCTTGCTGTAATTTGTTCTAAACATATGTTATTAGCATTTCTGGTAATTCGTTAATATTCGTTTATGATAATTATATTTTTGCGTGAAAATAATTTGGGAGTATAATGTATACCTTTTGTGAGGATTTTTCTAACTTGAACGCAAATGTTATATGTGTAAATTTGAATAAGATACATTATTTTAGTTTCTTTGTAATTTTTTTTGTAGGTGTTAAGTACTCGTAGTTGTATTTAAATAGTCTTTATATGTTCGTTTTCTGTGGTTTGTAATTGTTGTAAATTAGTGTTGGTTGCAGGACCCCAAACTTCAATTAGATAATCCAAATGTGGTTGAGCTAACGAATTATAGATTGTATAACTGACACTTTTCGGAAGGCATTGTACATACATATACATCGCACAACACCGATTATTTAAAGAAGTTTTTTACGTATTTTGTCGAAATTAGCTGACCCCGTAAGCTGATTATTCAGAACTAAACCAAGATATTTTTGTATATTGACCCTTATTATGAGTTGCCATAATTGTAAGGGGTCTGAAGTTGCCTATATTTTTGTTTCTCGCACCAAATATAATGTAATTAGTTTTCGACGCATTCATAGTTAGTAGATTGTATGGAAGCCAAATATTCAAAATATCGAAATATTCCTTAACTTCATTAATTACAGTATCTATCAAGTGACCATTGTAAAACAAACTAGTATCATCGGCATACAAGGTGAGGTCCCCTTTTAGTCCAACTTCATGTTCATTATTTATATAAATTACGAACGGCAACGGCCCTAAAATTGAACCCTAGGGAACGCCGAAAAAGTTCTTTATGACCTTTTCCACGTTTGGCATCAAATTCTACACGTTAAGTTTTAATTGGAATTAAGAAGTAAATTATTCACAGTGAACTAAAGTCAGATCTGGGACTAACAACATTAATTTGTCAAATTAACTTTATTTATTTTAGTTTTGTAATTAATTTTTATTTATTATTTGCAATAGCACATGATTCTTAATATAATATGTTAAATAATTGATATACACTGATCCGATGATTAAGAATTGTTTCATTCTCAACATGAGCAAACGCTTTAATAAGTTACAGAAGTTCTGTTTTCCAGAGTTCAATAATGTATTTCAGTACAGTTATATCTTAAGTAAAGACGTATTCCTCAGGGTAGAGTAAGTTGATGCAGGTCAGGGAAGTGTAAGAGGCTGCACCTATACTTGAGTCCAAATATACCTCCCCTTCTCTTAGTGCAACCTGCTGAACAAAGGTTATGCGTTCAGTCTCTCCCTTCGGAGGTAGCAGGGCTTTCTACAATCCAGTTTAAACTCGATTATACAGCCGCATTATAGAAGAGTTTCCATCTGTCTCGAGATATACCACCCTTTTGGGATTAATTGTAAAATGATTTTTCATGTTAGAGTGCAGTGTCGAACTGCCGGTAATAAGGGAGATGCCGCTTCCGATTTGGCTAGCTGCCCGTTGGTGACGCCTTTTAGTGGTACGTCGTTCATGGGCGATGCTATCAAGTGGTTCGTCGCATTTATCAGCTACTGATATTAAAATATAATCTGATTTAATAAAATCGTTTTCAAACATTTTCTAAGTGTTGCTACTGTAGAAATGTATCTAAGTGTTGAGCTCTGCGGGTCCTTTGTAAATATCTAGGGTTACTTCCTCATCCTTAATCTTCTTAGTATTGTGATTATTCTTCTAATCTTGGCATTAAGCAGACCTTTAAATTTTTATTAAAATAACAGTGGCTAACGAAATCTGTGTGTATTGCTCACGGCCACGTTAATTTTTAATTTAATTAATCAAAATCAAAAGTGTTTCAAATTTAAAATTGTAAAATTAAGTTTGAATATCAGATTGAACGTGGCCACATTTATTAATGACTAACGAATGAGTTGAACAACCAAAAATTGCGTTTATTGGTCGCCTCGGGTAATTTAATTAAAAGTTACGAACTTTCTTTTCATTTAACGGTGATAAGAGTAAAAATTTTAAAGCTCCGGTTCTTAAATTGATTGAGGTAGTTCATTTTTAACGAGTAATTGATTTAGCAATGAAATTCCAATGCCGACGTGTATCAGACTAAACAGCATACATTCCCTTACATAACTTTTCACGGAAAATGTTCAAGCAACATTTGAACAACACCGATAAGCAGCGCTATCTGTAAAACATGTTGATATTACCCGAGTGTATCAATGATAAAATACGCTGAAATGTATTAGCCCTAAAACAGAAGTTACCAATTTGCCAAGTATCATCCAAATCTGGTCAGTGGCTTTAGTCTGTTACCCACGTAACGCAAACTGATAAATCCAAATCCGAAAAAGTTTTGACCTCTATATAAGTAACAAAAACCAAGGTATTTCTTTACATGTTTGATGATAAAAACTCGCACTAGAATCCTCCTGTCGCACCGGTGCGTTCATATGAGCTCCAATATACATACATACACAATGCTATTTATTATTGCTTTTCATTTGCATTTTTGAGTGTGTATAAAATGTACAATTTTGTTAGAGATGCCAACGTCAATGATGAGGTTAACATTTTAATAATATTTTTTCTTTCTTTATTAATTTTTCTATTTGATATATTATATTCTAGGATACATATTATTATGATTATTATATGAAGTATAGTAACATTTTTATAACATTGTACGCACCCGCCACATCCTCTCGCCAGCGCCCAGGGTTGACTGGTAAAGAATGCCATTAGGCATTAAGTCCGCCCATTGTACCACCCTTTTGTATGGTTTGTATAATTAAGTAATAAATAAATAAACAAATAATTTTGATGACCCTATAGCCCTATTGATTCCAGGCCGGGCAGATATTCTTGGGTCATGGGTGTTTGTAATGTCATATTTGTGTATGTCCATGTCACCCGCAACACTGGGAATACTAGTGTGGGGGTGTGAGTCTGTAAACGTTTATTTATTAATAAGTGATAAATCAATTAGTTAGTGACATTTTAAAAGTTCAGTTACTAATTTCGATATTAATGAGCTTAATGATTTTTTATAACCACTTATATCACCAGAGTTCACTGGTAAACACCGCTGCTTGCTTGGGTCAAAACCCATTTTCTCAACTCTTAGTGTATCCTGCAGCAGACGAGGTCCTGGCGCCAGGTGGCTCATTGGAGATCTCTGGGTGTGTAGATAAAGTTGTACATGACGTTACAATTTTTATCCTACTACAGTATTCCTGCTTAAAAATAGAGATACACGATCAATATTAAATATCGAATAATTTTACTGTACCTAAAACCTTATCTATATTAATATTATCTTGAATTCCAGAATCTCTAATTAAGTAAAGAATAACGTACCTTTCAAAGTGTAAGCGAATTGTTCAAGGTACTGTGTTTCCGGAGATTATCTTCCGCATTTACACAAACTCACGAAATTCACACTCTCTCTTTATAACATTAATATAAGATTTATACACATATGTAATGTGAATTAATACTCGAGAAAACTTTGATAACGTCGTGGGACAATCAAGGTGTGAATATACACGTAGTCGTTTCAGCCATTTTCAACACTGACTCTTATCCATATCTTTTTAAAAGTGACTTTTTATACAGTTGAATAAAATCAAAAATCAAAATCATTTAATCAATTAGGTATTCTCTAAATACACTGATACATTTCACTTTTTGCTTCTACTACCGTTTCAAAAAGGTGTTTACCATTGAGGAGAGAAACGGCGAAATAATCTCCTCAACAAACCTTTTAAAACAACACATGGCTATTACAAAGTAAATTTAAAAGGTACAAAACGGTACATTGTTTCTTAAATTTTGACAAGATATTTCAGAAGCTGTATGTAACGCTTTGAAGAAATCAGCTTCATAAGCACGAAGTAAAAGCGAGTACATACTTTAAGCATCATAATACGAGTATTCTCCACAATATATATTGTTATGATTAAAGATATTAAAGCGTATTTGTTGTTAAATTTGTTATAATTTAAGTACAACATATATAGTAGTTTACTGGAGCCATAGTATATATATTAAAGACACATGAGTATTTGATGGAAAAAATTAAACAAATACGTGTACTCACCGTAGCCTGTCAATATATTTATAGTAATGAATTTATAATAGTGAAACAAGAAATAGGCATCATTTGGTTAGGTACGTCTTCATATCATCTTCAAAGGGTTTGGTGTTCTTTTATGGGGCTTGGAGTTCGTTTTTACAATACGGTTCCAAAGTAGATACGAGATTTACACCTGCTCTAACTTTTAAGCGGTGTGTTAAACTTGTAAAGGGTATTATGGTATAGATGAATATATGTATAAATGATAAGGACGCATGGAAATACTAGTGTCACAACCGATTCCGCGTAGGTTAAAATTTACTTTTTAAATGCCATTATTTGTTTTGAAACATGTGCTGAGGAGTTTCTTCTTCTCAATGTGAAAGGATCTTTTCGAAACGGTAGTAGAAGCAAAATATGGCGTGTATAATTGTATACATTTTTACCTTTCAAATAACAAAGATATATCATTTTCTGTCTTGAGAATAATGGGTAGCCTCGAGGATGTACCGCTCAAGGAAGATGTTTAAGGATAGGTTAGCTTATACGAGAAAGAAACGGGCCGTTACCCAGCTGTAAAAGATAGATAGATAGGTTACACCGTCCTTATGTCGGTTGATTAAATACGACCGACTCATATACTCTGTTCTATGCGTGTATAATACATTTATTAAACAGTGAAAAATGTATAAACTTCATTATTATTACTTTGGATCCCCTAGTTAATACAAAACACAAAGAGGAACTCATTTTGTCAATAACTCGTCTCCATAGTTACTAAAAAAAAATATTTGTGCAAATGTACAATAAAATACCAACAAATGTTTCGAACTTATCACTATTTAAAACAATTGCAAATAAGGTATATAGCGCAATACAGCCGTTTAGATAACAGAGATTCCAAGCAAATTGAGACAGAGTTTACATTTTAGTAATTCTAAAAATTGTGACATTTGTGAGAGTGAAATAGAAATTTTATTAGCTCACAATCCCGTCCTTTTGTCCGCCCTTTTGGAGAATATTTCAAATTCATTTCGCTGTTCGTTCTATAATCGGAAGATAAATCATTTATATTATTCGTTAAATACCTAGAATTCATAAATCTTAAGCCGTCTGATGCCTTACTCGGTACTAACTAATTTGGTGAAAGTTTATGTCAATAATATAGAGTATTAGAAAATTTTATCAAATATAAAACTTAATATTATTTTTCGATTTTTAAGATATCTCCTCGCTCGTATGGTTAAACAGTGAAATGATTCGAACCCCGACCCGTTAGCAGACATATTGATTTTAGTTATTGGTTACATTAATATAGCAGTTACGTGTGCTTGTATGAAAGATGGCACTGTGCAGTTGGCCTTGTAGGTTGGATTCGTAGGTTGATTTGGACGAAGGACTTGAGTTATTTAGGATATTTAATTTATTTCGGCGGGTTTTGTTTTTAATTAAAGTGTTTCCTATAATTTTTCGTAAACTTCATTTCTGGTTCGGTACAAAATAGTATACAATTTATGTTGGGATTTTACATATATATGATTTCATTTAAGTCTTCTTTTTCATTTAGCCGAATCAGTTATATTGTTGGTTTTATAACACATACAGAGGTATACAGTGACATATAACAGTCGTTCCCCACACGAGTGGGCAGACTGCCAGGAAACGTTCAGGAATGTATTGTAAACACACATCCATTTTTTTACGAAGTTAAGCATTCATTGATAAATGTAAGTCAGTGGGTAAATGCTTCTTCTAAGAAACGAGGAGCCCGTTAATTAGTCCTTGTTAATAATTATTGAGGTTTCTGCAAGAAATGTACTGTGTGTAATAGCTACAAAACAGATGAATAATTACACAAAACAGTTGATTATGTTTAATTATCACTGTATTTCACTTAATTACTACACTTTATTTTGAAGTTAAACGTAGACACTTCAACTTTATACTACACTTACTACCCATAAAAATAATAACAGTAATAATGTAATAATAACTAAGTATGTTTTATTGGATCATAAAAACTTTTATTTTAATTTGAATTAAATTATAAAAGCTGTGTGCTCTAAATTTAATCATAAACAACGTCCAATATATACTATATATCATATAGGTTACATTTGAAATATTCTATTATTACAATTTGCCGAGTCAGGTGTATAAAGTTATTTAACTCAGAATTATTCTACACAAAACTAAAGTATACTTAATGACCATGTTCATTTAATTTAGGTACTTGAATTAATAATACGTGCCGTTGTTCAAAAAAATAAAACTACAAGTCATAGACTTTTAGGCCTTCAGGCATTAAGTAGAAAAGAAGTTGAAACTTATTCTTTAATAAATTGCAACAATATATTCTTGAATTCGTATGCTCCTACGCCAGCTTTTGCAGAAGCAAAAAACTCTTTCTAAGGTTACTTCTATATTGCAAAAACCATAATTAGAATAAACGGTTGATAGGCTTTTTAAGAAACAGAAATTAATTTATCAATTAGTTTATCTAGACGTATTATACGAGGGCATATTAATCGGCGGCTCTTGAATTTTACTCACAGCAGCTTTTAGATCCTTTCAGCGTTTTATGACTGCTTGGTTTCATCTCGTGCGGGCACCTAGGGCACGTAAGTCTCTTTATTGTTGAAGATTGAGCGGATTAATACTCACCCTGAGTGTTGAATGGTACTTTTCCGGCCGAAGACCTCCGATATGATTTAAGGGTAACGACCGCAACTGAGGATTTCACAACCCTTGCGAAGTTCGGAGGCTCTCAAAAATGTTTTCCAGTAGTCTTGTAAAACCTTTCCGTCAGCCTGTTAGCCTCCCGATGTAAAAATTGTGATGTTTAGATCGAACGCTCACTGGGCTAAAGCAACGTATTCCTTACTTAAGGCCTTTCAATCGTAGCAAAAGTCTAAATTGTGTTCAACTAATGAACACTAGCTATTGTAATATTCTGATGTGAAAATACTTATTAGTTGCTTCAGTGAGAACACGTGGAAATCCGTTAGAATTAATGCTTAGAGGATCTGTCTAAGCTAAGTACGCACTCAGAATATTAGCGGGTCGACCTTCGTAGAAATCGCTGACTGACACGATTGAATTAGTTAATGACTGCTGTGGTGGGTGGGCATTTCCGAGATATTTTAGATTTGTCTTAAAAGATTTCAAGTCTAAAATGTTTCGGAATTTAAACGTATCACCAGTAACTTCAAATTTTGTATTAAGTGGGTTTGTATGGTTGGGTATGTTTATATTATCAAGTATCATCCAAAACTATTCAGTGGTTTTAGTGTGGGTCCTGTTAAAACAAACAAACATACATATATGAAGTCCAAAACAATATGTTTCGATCGATATTAAAACACTGGTTCCGTCCTGTTACAATTTTATTATTAGTGTAGATTACTAGCATGCTAGTTTGGATAATAATGAATATATCTTAGGTTCTGTAGCGAGGTAATTTTACTGTAGAGAAAACTTGTCTTAATTTTTGAAGGAAACTTGTTATTTGTTGGATGTAGTTAAATTTTATTAATTTAAATATCATTGTATGGTCCGCGGAAGTTTTTATTCGTGTGATACATATATTAACTACAAACATTTAATGAGTTGGCACAACATATGCAAATTGTATGCAAATAAAGATAGATATGATTAGCCTTAACATATAACGAAAGTTTGCGCGTAACATTGAAGTAATAATTGGATTTGTTGAAAGTGTTAGATATATATTTCAGCACAATCAACTAATTTGGGATAGAAAAGGTAGTATCCAGATATTAATCAGCTATAAAACGGCGGGCGAAGTTTTTGCTTATGTTTTATGTTGTTTTTCTAAAGTTATTCTGTTTGGCAAACAAAAGATTGTTTGTATTATGATATTATGTATCTCAGCTCAGCTGGGCTTGGTTTAGTCAAATTTGATAATAACAAAAATAATAAATAAATAAGGTCAAATTTGTACTCCGTAATTTGAGTGTTATTAATATACAGCGAAAATATATTTTATGTATCGCGTAGAAATTACTCAAAAAAAATTAAGAAGTTAGTTTATTTTGTAACTTACATTATGGGTCATCTATTATACTTTTTTGTCGCGAGAAATGGATCTATCTCGATCGGGATCGGGATATGAGTAGTGATTAGGGTCCAAAAATAATAATCAGGTTGTCCAACTGTTTGCTTTAATTATGTTCACCATAAAAATACCGTGATTTAGAGTCTTAGTAGCGCCATCTGTTATCGATCTGTTATACGAAGTTTAACATGAAACGAATATACTTCTGAAAAAGTAGGTTTCTAATTCGTATACTAGCAAAATTATAGAACCGTAGAGCCTCCTTCTTAAACGGTGTCAAACATATGAATTCACTTTGCGGTTAACGCTCGTAGAGTCTACTCACCCTGATGACGCTCTGTTTCGGAGCGAAACACGTGTTGGTGACGGTATGTGTGTTGGTTTATACTTTTATTTATCATAATTGCATGTTTTACTTTGTGGGAGGGAGAGAGGTTCTATGCATGTATAGAAGTATATACCATCATACATTGTACTCGCGGATTGTTGCAAAGTAAATTAATACCAATGTAATAAATATATTAATGTTAAAGGTTAAAATGACTCGATCAATCTGCACATTTGGTGATACTCAGCACTGCTTTGACCAGACGTTTATATTTGAGAACTGGTAGACCAACATCGTTTCGCTTTAGGAAAAGAAAAACTATGCCTTACACTTAGAATTAGAACCTGCATTACTATAGATTGATTTGTAACTTTTCTATTTATTTAAACGGTCCTTGAATATTATGTGATGCTTAGTGCAATTTATTGATACCATAATGAAATCGGTTAAGCCGTTTCTGAGATTTGCGCGAACGAACGCAAACAAAGCGAATTGTAACCACTATTGTTTTGGGTTCCACTGCGTTAATAAAGGCCCATAATATGACCATAGATGACGACCCCGTAGCCCAGTTGGTAGAGACCCTGCCTGCCGAGCGTGGGGTCCCGGGTTCGATTCCCGGCCGGGGCAGATATTTATGTGACAGATAAATGTTTGTTCTCGGGTCATAGGTGTTTGTGATGTGATAACTGTGTATGTCCATGCCACCCGCAACACAGGGAATCCTAGTGCGGGGGTGTGAGTGTGTAATCGTTTATTTATTTTATTTTATTTTATAATAATATCTTTGTCATATATATCCGTCATGTATAGAAAGCCATCAGTTATTATGTGTATTGTATGTATTTTTAGATAGATAGATAGATATAGATTGACAAAGGAATAACGTCATTGCAAAAGTATTAATTAACATCAGTATTTTTATTTGATACCATTGTCGCCTGAACACATCTAGAACGTATAATGAACTGTGCCTTTTATCCGTGTTAAATGCTCTATAATCCGAATTAACCCACAGAATCACCAGCTGAGTCCGTGTTTTATCTTTCACTCGATTTCACTGCTCTATTGTTTGTGGCAGTGATTGACGAAGAACCATCGAGGGCAGTGAAGAGTTTGATGGGTGATCGCTACAGCAGACGTAAATGTAATTAGTTCTTACGTCAGAGGACTTTATAGCAATGGCTGCTGATAAATTAGATAATGGTAATTCACTTTGCAATTCGACAATCGGTTTCCCGCTTCGTGTATCTAGACTTGGGATAGGCATATATCCTCACTTTTTCACAGGTATTATCCTAACCTTCATTGCAGCCTCGGTTAGCTATAAACTGTTGTTTAGATAAAACTAGCATGTTGTGTGAACATGAACTCAATCGGTTTAGTTACACGTTAACTGGCAGACGTGCTAACAAGAGCAACGTTTGCGGCACAATGTTTTATAAATACACCTGAAAATATACAAATTCGCACATACACATGCAAGATGTCAATCAGGGTCCTAATTTGATATTCCCGAGAGACGTTCCTTACACGGTCGCATTCAAATTAAATTCCTACTGTTCGCTTCTTTTATTTCACGAGTTTTATTTGTTCTGTAAGTCGCGTTTCATTGTGCTATCAAGTGGCAGGAGCATATTTTATATACTGGTCCGGTTATGAAATTATTTATTAGGTAGAAGAAGATGGAGAAGAGAACATATATATATAATATTTATATCATTAATAACGATTTCTTGTTACAGTTATATATATATATATATCGCTACGTACCAATTTCCATGAAGATCGGTCAAGTCGTTCTTGAGTTATAACGGGACATACAGACAAATAAAATTGTTCAAAATGGCCTAAATAAATTTCATGGGTGAGTGAGATGAGTGACATAAAACGTATATTTATCATGACATTTGACAAAAAAATGCAATGTACATCCAGAGAGACATTACAGATTTATATAGATAGACAGATAGATTTATATAGCCTATCATCTGCGCAAACTCGTGTTCTCGCTACATACCAATTTCCATAAAGATTGGTCAAACTGTATTTGAGTTATCTGTAGACATACAGAGAAGCTCAACAAATTCCTATGTACATATAGCAGTACAGATTATTACACACGTGACGGATCATAGCGAGCTTCAATTCAACTTTTACTCAGTCTAGAACTTTGTAAATTCGTTCTAGATTTTTTTACACTATACAAATAATTTGCCGTCATTCTTAGAAAAATATAAGAGTATATTTTATTCGTTTCCATATATTATTTCAAGATATACATATACGGATTTAACGACGGTTAAATTATGAATTTATCGTTGTTACAATAATGTAAGTGTAACGGGGCCGAACTCGTAAGGTAAATATTTTTTATTTATTTAATGAAGGCAACCTTTATGATTGGTGTAGAAGTGTCAACGGCTGAGTCCCAAACAAATAAGGTTCTAGGACTATTATGTAATACTTTTTGTTGGCAACTACAGACGGCCGCCTTATAACATAACTATAATCTTTTATTGAGTCGATCCCAACAAAGTTGTTGGTGGGAGTTTTCAAAAGGAGAGTGAATAGACTTTTGTAAGTTAGTGTGTTCAACATCTGAGACTTCATCACCACTTTCCATCAAGCGGGATTGTTGTGAAGTAGGGACGTTATGGATATTAAATTTCGGATTCAAATATGATTACGGATATGTGAATAATATT
Organism: Megathymus violae; assembly: GCA_003671415.1. Lineage (NCBI taxonomy): Eukaryota > Metazoa > Arthropoda > Insecta > Lepidoptera > Hesperiidae > Megathymus > Megathymus violae. The sequence goes on along the minus strand of PDGT01000103.1, from coordinate 1,018,115 downwards.
TTACCGGTTTCGGTTAGGGTTGCGGATATGAAATCATTTCGGATTATCCAATTGTTTCGGATAATTTCGGTTACGGATATAAGATGATTTACGACTTGGAAAAAAATATAATATATTTCCCAAGTTTGACTTTGTTTCTAGGTTTTCTTTAATATTATAGTCAATAAAATTAAATAAAAAAAAACTGTCTAACACGAGCACGACACAGCTAATGTATCGGCTCGGTCGGCGTAAACCAGGCGTAACGTGCTTTATTTACACTCTGCCTGTATCCGAAATTCCGAAATCCGAGTTACGGTTTCGAATATACTTTATTTCGGATATCCGATAGTTTCGGTTACGGTTACGGAGCTCCATTACATTACATCCCTGTTATTAAGCATTTACTTATTTTATGTAAAAAAAGAACCTTTACGGTAAAGCAAATGAGGTGATGCAAGCAAGGTGATGGTGATGACCATTTGGTGAAAGGTTAAAGAAAGTTGTGCTATCGTATATTTATTATTAATGAATAGTAAGTCGTTTTTGTCTACAAATTTTTATTTGATAAAACTTAGATTTCCAAAAATAAAAACAGATACGATTTAATTATTGACTGCACGAAGCAACTCGTACCTACCTAGGTCAAAAGATTTACATATTACGTAGTTTTATTTACATTAATTATAAGTAGTACCGTCATGCGCAGTCGACATCAAAGGGTCGCAACGAGACGTTTGCGCGTGTTTGCTCAATCAAATCAATCATTTCTTCATCAGCTGAAACCAGACCTACATCAGAATTTCTAAATTAAATCCAATTAGTATAAGCCGACGACGAGCTTGTACTTACGCAAGTTTGTTTCAATATATTTGGAACACGTTACAATAAATGTTAAAGTTTATCAAAGACTACAATATTTGGAAAATAATATCAAATTAATTACATACAACAATTTGCTCGGGTTGAATGCGCTGTTATTCCTAAACGAGTATAATTTACCACCTGTTCGCACTGCGCTGTTTATAATACATAATAAGCGGTGAAAGAAACTCTGACTGTAACGCGTTATCTATACAATCTCATATGATAAATTTTTGCATTCATTAAATATTAACAGACATTACGTATAATATTTTAGGCATTACAATTCTAAAATTCGTTTACAATCCTAAAACAAAATCGCATGAAGCTACATCAGACAACAGTCTTCCCGGGTTCCAAAGACGACCGTAAGTATGTAGATAAGATCTTCGATTTTGAATCGCAATCCTGATATACCTATAAACTAAACACTCCAATAAAATCCGACACGTTAATCAAAGTCCATTTTTTTCTCGGTATCGTAGTAAAAAGTAATTGATGCTCCGACGATAAAACTGAGTTTCATCTGAGGAAGAGCACTGACGCCTCATAAATGTCAGGCGATCGTCTTACGGCGGTACACAACTCGACGCCATCGGTTACGTGAACATTCTACTAGATAACTGTCTTTAATGTAAATAAACCACTCGTTGCTTAACTATCAACCAGTATTGATTTACTTTTCGAGTGTAGGGTCCCGTGTTCGATAATCTACTTAAGCAGACAAACGTATAAGTAGAACGTTCTGCTTCTAACATCTTACTTGTGCATTTCCTTTCTATCCAAATGTTTTTTATCGGTGTATGCAAATGTTGGAGCACTTCATTAATTTAACGTTGAGTTGTAACTTATTTTTTGACGTCCAAGTTTAAATCGACCTCGGCTATAATAATTGAGAGTTAACTTTCCATCTGGTTCTTCCAGTAGAGGAGGTATTTTCAAACTTTGTACTCCACGCAAATATAATTAGAGAGAGTATAAGTGAATCCGAGATCTAAAGTGAAAACGATAAAAAGCCTTACAGTCGTCGATGATGTATAATATCTAATTCTTAAGAAACTCATGAACCGTTAAATAAAACTGGCAATCCAATGAAATTACACGCTGGCCCTATCAATTTCATTGTTTAATACCTATAATAGACGTATACTTAAATATTTCAGTTTTGATTAATATAGAAAAAATATTTATTTATGAAATTTGAAATGATAATTGATTACTCACATATAGTTTACAAAAAAATTGTTATGAATAATTAAAAGTTAAGTTGATTATGCCGCCAATGATATATGAATGTAGCGGAGAAACAACTTGTGACACTTAAGGAGAAAAATATGTTTGTTCCTGCGAAATGGATGCGGACTTTTAGTTTAGCCTACATGACGTCCATATTAAATAGTATTTACAAATACAAATATTATTTGTTGTGCACTAAAGACTGTTGGATTAATACAAAAGGCGGTCGTATCGTTTTCCAGAAAACATTAGGGTAGAACATCTGTTCTACCGAAAAAGGTCCGAACTGGTAGGGCACACAGTTTACCGATACGGTTACGGATTTTTAGGTTATTTAATTTATATCTTTATAGAGATATAAAAAATAAAAGTTAAGTAAATGTAATATTAAGTATATAACATGGGACGGGACCACGTGAATTGGTCATTCGAGCAGAGTAACATATTCACATGAATTCACTGTTTTAATGATAATTACAAACAAAACGTTTAACAGTTCAAAGCAGAGAGTTACTGCTCTTCAACAAAGTTGAAATACAGATTTGTCATAGTGCCTGTTCCTTAATTGGATTCTAGAGTCACGCGTCTCGGGTCACGTGTCACGTTCTATTGAGCAACTGTTATTTTTTTTTTTTTATTACGTTAATAGTCGACAAACGAGCAGACGAGCCACCTGATGGTAAGTGGTCTTCGGCGTCCCATGGACATTAGCTAGACCAAAGGTATCACTGATGCGTTGTCGGCCAGGAAATGAGAAGAAGGTTAGAAAGACGGTACTGGCTCTCAAGCCCCCAGCCGGAACACGACGAGTCGTTTGGCGGCTGACTCAAGCAGGAGGGTGGTAGCTAGCCAGGCAGGCTTCACGGAAAGATAATAATAATACCAGTAATAATATTAATGACTTAATAATAACACTGATAATATCATCAATACGCGAAGCCCTACCATCAAGCAGGCTGGCTTCTGTCGCCTCTTACGACACCTGTTCTGTCAGCATGAGATTGGGGGTAGTATTCTAAGCCGCCCTAATACGCCCTAATATATATGTCGGAGATGGTCATTAGTATAGACGTGAAACGAAACACAGCACGATATCCGAGTGATGGCAGCACCGCCACAGGGACACCGGTGGCGCTATGTGCGCCCGCCGCGGCGTCGTACAAGGCGCCTCCGTCTCCTAGTCGGGTCCGCGCGTTCTCTCGCTCGTTCAGCCTCCTCCTTTTTCGTCATAACATGGTCACAGAAAGTGACCATGCTGTCCCAGATATCGCTCGACCGGACCATCGCCGTAACGACGGCGTCCAGGGAAAGGTCCGGCCCCACTTTTTGCACCAGGATCCGGGGCTCGGTTTGCCACGCTGACAGTGCTCGAGCGTGTGCTGCGCGGAATCCTGGGCATCACCGCAATGGTGACACTATGCTGTCGCTTCCCTCCCTATTCTATTCAGGTACTCACCGAAGCAGCCATGTCCGGTGAGCACCTGGGTCAGCCTGTAGGTGACGCGCTTCTCCTCTTCAACCATGCACCAAAGCTGGGCAGAATGGCATTCACAACGCGTTGACGTATGCCCCGCGGCTCCCGCAGTCGCTCGCGCCAGCGACGCAGAGCACGCAATCTGGCATCTCTCCGAACCATTTTGATCATCTCCTGGGTATAAGACTCAGTCCCCTGGCGGAGAGTGCGGATCTTAAAGAGGATCTCAGCATCCATATCCGCCAGGATGTCCAGGGGCAGAAACCGCGCCAGGACTGTGGCCGCCTCGTATGAGATAGTTCTATATTCACGTGCCACCCTAATCGCGATCGTACGCTGCGTGGCGTTCAATTTCGCCGCGCGGCGTCGACAGCCCGACAATCTGTGTGCCCATACGGGTAAACCGTAGAGCGCGACAGAGCGCACGACACTCGCGTAGAGGCGGCGGACTTCCTCCCTCGGTCCCCCAAGATTTGGCAGCAGTCTGTGCAGAGCACCCGCTACCTTGTGATTCCGGGGGACGAGACGGTCAAAATGCTCGTCGAAGTTCCAACGGCTGTCCAGCACTAGTCCGAGGTACTTCAAGTGCTTGCCCACTTCCACGACAGCGTCTCACCCACACGCACCGACAGGCAGGTAGGTTCCACATTAGGCCGAAGGGACCAAAGTGCCTCAGCCTTGTTCAGCGCTACGCGAAGGCCGATGCTGCGTATCTTCGCGACAACGCATGCCACCCCGAACTCGGCCAATCGCACTGTCCTCTCAAACGACTCGCCTTCAGCCAGGACGAGAGTGTCATCAGCGTAGCAAACTATGCTAACGCCGACGGGCAGCTCTGTCCGGAGCACGACATCACATGCGAGATTCCACAAGAGTGGTCATAAGACAGACCCCTGCGGAACCCCGCACACTACGCGTCTCTCCTGGACGTTCCCGTAACGGCCCGGGTGTCTGACGCTCCGGTCCGACAGATAGGCCGCCACAACGTTCTGCAAATAGAGAGGCACCTGATGATGGGCTAGGGCCTTTCTTATCGCATTCCAGGGCACAAAGTTGAATGCGTTGACGATGTCAAGGCTGACAGCCAAGACTACTCCGCCACTGGATACGGCCTGCTCTGCAATCGATAGGACGCGGAGGATAGCGTCGACCGTCGAGCGCTGCTTTCGGAAGCCATACTGACAGTCAGACAGGTCCGGGCCAATGCGTGCCAAATGTTCGCCGATACGAGCGGCAACTATCCTCTCAAACAGTTTGCCAGACTTGTTTAATAAACATATCGGCCTGTAGGCCGAAGGCGAGTCCGTTGGTCGTAACGGTTTGCGTAGCAGCACGACCCTTGCCTGTCGCCAATCCGACGGAAAGTGGCCAGCGCGGAGGCAGCCGGTAAACAGCCGGCGCAGCCTCTCCCCGAGAACGGTCAGCGCCAGCACCCAAGCCCGACCTGGGATTCCGTCTGGGCCTGGTGCGGGCTACAACAGAACCTAGCTAGTGGAGTGATGTTGATGCAGCCACAGTTTAACAATTAATTAAAAGTGTTAAACGATTATATATATATATATATGTCGGAGATGGTCATTAGTATAGACGTGAAACGAAACTCAGCACGATATCCGAGTGATGACAGCACCGCCGCGATGACGTAGATACTCGGATAACATCGTGCTACAACAGAGCCTAGCTAGTGGAGTGACGCCGGATGGAGCCTCAGTTTACATTCTGCGGTCGAAGAGATCGGTTCCTTCGCACTGGGAACTGTTACTGGTTTCGTTTGCCCGGTGTAAAGTGTTTGTTAACAATTAATTAAAAGTGTTAAACGATTATACGCTCACGCTATGTTCGACAATGCTGCCGAAACTACTGGCGTCGCCGACATATATATATATATATATATATCGGCAAACGCATTATTACTACAACATAATTATGTTCGAAAATTAGAATGGGCTTATTGAAACAAATAACGATCAAAAGTTACATCATATCGAATAAGTCTTTTGTGAATTGAATTAATAACATTATACATTAATATTACGTATTTAAATACTCGTATCTACATTTAATTTGGTATACTTACATGGAAATACTGCTAAAATACAATCCTTTTAAGCTTTTTAAATCTTGATCCTAAGCAATTACAATATTTGAGGGATGAATATTTGTTCTTGGGTCAAGGATATTTGTGATACCACTCGTGTGTGCGTACACGCCACCCGCAATACAGAGAATCCCGGCACGTGGTAGTGTGCGTGAATTTTTATTATTATGATTATTCGAGCTACTATCTAAAGTAATCGCAATGTAACACTCACATCTGCAACACACTCCCGTCCGTGTATTATATCCGGTTAGATTATATTAAACGGCCGGTGATCGTTGCGAAATTTCTTGAGCGCATCTTTATTTCAGAGATCAAGCTAATAAAATGATATTTTCGTCAGATCATCATTGCGACTCATTTTGTCGACTGGTCTATTGTCCGATACCGCTACTAGGCTATCGTCAATTAGTAGTTGTTAAGCGATGTAATACTCGATGGTTTTCGTGATCGTGTGAACTTCCGACACTTGGGTTACCTACCAACCTCTCCAACAAACCGTACTGAAACAGTGTGATGAAGTACCGTTCAGGTTTCCTCAATAACAAACCCGTGTCAAGGCACAATTTTACTACAAGTACTATAATGCTGAAAGAATGGATTGTAGCCCAAATTCTCAAATGTCAAGACAAATAAACACAAAATCAATCGTCCGATGTTAGGTAGGTACATATTTCTTTGTATACAATTTACTCCTTTATTTGTTCAAATAATATTTTACTAATAATTGTTATTGAAAGGTCGGTCGGTTTCGCAATAACACATTATTTCCATCGCATTCAAAAAATTACATATTGAAAAATACGATGTTATGTTTCAAATAAATATTGATAAAAATTATTAAACATACTAGCTAGAAACAATGAAGAGACATCCAGATATGATCTAAATTTGATGACCCCATAGCCCAGTTGGTAGTGACCCTGCCTGCCGAGCGATTCCCGGCCGGGGCAGACATTTATGTGACAGATAAATGTTTGCTCTCAGGTCACGGTTGTTTGTAATGTCACATATGTGTTTGTCCATGCCGCCCGCAACACAGGGAATTCTAGTGCGGGGGTGTGAGTGTGTAAAAGTTTAAAAAAAAAATGATTCCAGAAACCTAGAGAATTGGGATAAGGTAACATTGCTTTGTAAGAGAAAACTTGATTCTACACTTTCCAAGTTTTCGCCGGCACGCAAAGTCATTTATCATATTCCTCTGCTTTCTTTGGGTCTTCTTTCACATTGAGCGGATTGAAGACCGTAGTCAGTAGTAGTGGTTTGAACCTCTTAAGTTTTCAAATTACTTAAGTACCTATTACAAATGAATTATCTTCGGTGAAGGAAAACATCGTGAGGCGGTTGCATACCAGAGAGTTATCAAAGGTACGTCAAATCTGCTAACCCGAACTTGACCAGGGAGACGGAGTATGACCTTAACTTATCTAATTTTGAGCGGAGACCGACCCCAGCAGTGGGACAGTAAGGTCGTAATGATGAAGACCATCGTCCACTATATTGTCCACGTGCGTATTATTCAAATTCACACACATGGAAAACTGTCACTCATGTATCAGTGAACTCGCACGGTAACTCGCTCTCTGCAATGGAATTAAAACACGTTAAAAATGTTTAATGATCTTAAGAGATGGGCGGCTAGGCAAACATGTGAAAAACACATGTGTATGGAACGACTTTACGTTAGAAAATAATAATATAATATCATATAATATAATAAGCGCGTAAAGTGGCGAGCGACGCAGTCGCAGTCAAGTCGATAAACATACCGCCCGGCTATTAAAGCAATTTGACTGAAATTATATAAAAACGGTTTTTAGTTAAATTATCTTTTCAAAATTCAATATCATTTAATTATATAGGTATTCTGTAAATACACTTATGCACGTAATTTTTTGCTTCTACTACTTCCGTTCTTGGCAGAGCGGTCGTGGTCTCAATGAAGTACTTGTGGCATTCTTGACAATGCCGGTTTTTTCATATTCTCTTCGTCAGGTCCATATCAGACTTTGTAGTAGTAGTAGACTATGCAGCCGACATGGATTGAGATAACTGCTTCTAGGTGATGTATCATTGGACCACTTTACAATTTTCAATTTGGATTCATTCGAGTGTTGATTGAGTCGATATTCATAACTTTGGTCATGTTATAATTGATTTAAGTCCTAATTGTACGCTAGCGCACACTAGCTTCTACAACAGCTTATCCATACGGGGATCATTAGTCGCGAATAAGGTGGTATCATCCGCGTATGGTAAATTGGATATTTTTAAGCCACCAGTTGAAACTCCATTTGTATATTCTTCAAGAGTGATTCCCTTTATAAATTCTGTATAGATTTGGAATAGAAGCGGTGATATAATATTTATTATCATTTTATTTCCGATATTAAATTCCATAATTCTGTTAGTAACATTTTGTTAGTAACGATTTGCCTTCTTACAAACATCCTTGAACCCCGGCACAAGGGTGAAAAAATCTTTTACAAAATAGCTTTTACAGTCTTCATAAAGGGTTGGGTTATATCCAAAATAACCAAAGGACAGGAAAGGGGCGTTCATCTCAGAAGGTATATGATTGGTTTTGACTTAATTCCAGTAGAATATTTCACACATTTGACGGAATCAATATTACTATATACATATATTATTTTGAATTACACTCTTTGATATGGAATTAACTCACTATTTCAGCCGAATAACGTCCACCGCTAGGCATAGATCAATAAGAGTATTTATTAATAATGGAATTAAATATTATATTTAAAATGATTATAATGTAATGTTATGTACAATTTATGCTTGCTAATTATATTTTATTTTGTACAAACATAGTCGCTCCCAATGAAATGTTGTTTGCTCCTATAATTGAGATGACATTTATTATGTCTATTTGTTGTGTCTAGATTATGTACCAATTTGTGTTAATGTTCAGTTTGTTGGTGCAACTAGTAAATAAATAAACAAATCGAAACTATATTTGACTTTTTGAATTCATTTTTCTATTGTGTTTGTTAAAAGTGTTTCTGTTGAACAACTGCGAATAATTATTATTCCAATTTCTATATTATTTGGCGTACTATAAGAATTTGCTCTTTGATGCTTTTCCCTTTAACAAAAGTTTGCTTGCTCTGGAGCTATGAAATGAATTGATCAACAATATTTTGTCGCGTGTACTATTTTTAAACGTAAGTAATAAGTAACGTTGAAATAGTATTCAAAGCCTTGATCTCCTACAGATGCTCAAAATGGCATCGGTTTACACTAGACGTTATTTTAGCGTCAGGATAACAGCGTATCAATTATTATCAGTATGAGAAAGTGTTAAGTTACGATTACATTTATTGATGTTCAAAATTGGTAAATATCAAAGGATCACGGCATCCAATCCATATACTAAATTAATGTTATTAAATTATCAACACACACTTTCCTATACAAACCGAAAATTTACGATCCAAAATGTAACATAGGTCTGAAAGTAATTCCAATCAAATTTTTGTCTGACGCTATAGATGCAATAATAAATTATCATCACTATAATATTAGATAAGCAATACTTCTGTTTCAGTAATTCTATTCACTGTGTATACGTGAATTACTTTACTTTGAAGTGTGTATTTTGTTTTGACCTTGCCAGTGAAATGTTATATTTGCTGTAAAGAACGCGTGGCATACCTAAATCAATCATTGCTCGTTGTGTTAACATACGTGTATAGTTATGTTATGTTTAGTGATGCGAGCCACACGATGTTCAAAAAATGGTAGCGTAAGTGGTAAGTTAGGTTCATTATTATTTTACAAAGTGGATCTATTTTAAATATGTGCTCTTCAACTTCATGTAAAGAAATTGAAATATATTCAATCTTAATATTTGAGATGTAAATTTCAGTGATATTTAAATTTGATTTTTATATTTAACATTTAAATATTTTTATATTGACTGTTTGAAGGAGATATAATTTTGTATTCCTTGAATATAATTTCATAGAATTCCTGAAAAATTTGTTGATTTGGATATTTCGAATATTTTTTAATGTAGTTGGTTTTGACTTGGTTTAAATTTTTATATATTTTACTCTACTAACAATTATGATAAGTCGTTACCAGTACCTATGACTCAAGAACAAACATTTATCTGTCACATAAATATGTGCCTCCGACGGGAATTGAACCCGGAAGCCTTCATATTGTATATAGCAACAAGCCTTTGGCTCATATGTACCTGTTAACATGAGCGAAACAACGAAGGCAGTTGAATTATACGTTAGGGTAAATATATATTAATTGGCAGCTCACTTATCAAATACTTTCATTCTTACAAATCTTAAATAATAATTCAAGACCAACATATACATATATTTAATTCTATAAAATACATATTTCAAATATATTTTTCTCTTTTCTGTAACAATGAAACTCTCAAATTATTTTTATTAAATGTTAACATATTATCTGCACGTGAAACAGGAATTTTTCTACTATCTATACCAATGTAGTAAAAAATAAACTGACTGCAATATTGAAATTAACAGAAAAACAAATCAAATCATTTAGTAAAACCTAAGAACAATCGTTTATTTTTGATATTTTACTCTAACTTAACCTTGGGGATATTTTTAACTGTAACATCTCAAAGGGTTTCCAAATTAGGGATGGGTTAATGAATATTATTATGTAATTTTTGCCGAACTTGCATTTCAATTGTAATGGATACGATTTTAAAATTAAAGAAGTATTTGCTTAAGTTTTGAAATTTTGTTAAAAAATACCCGCATCCTTTAAAAGTGCCGTCACTATTCCATGTATGCTGTTGATGATTGTACTCGTAGCTGTGTTCTGTTATTGTGCATTGGCCTTTTTGTTATCTTATTATATAACTATTTTATTTTCCAGTTATGAAATATAAAATAACATGTAAGATACATAAATGACAGTATGTCGACATACATGCACTTCAATTAAACGACAATATTTAAGAATGCACTTTTTACATGAGTACATGTTATGAAATGTAATATATGCAACATTAATTAATCTAAAAAATTTAATCAATAATATGGAAAGTATTACGAGTAATATAATTATATTAGGAGTAATAGGTGATACAAGCTGATACATGGGCGTAGAGCCTACCGATGCTGACAAAATATGTGATAAAATCTCGTAGAGTATTTTAATTCTTCCCAAAACCCAAAAGTAATAAACTATTCGTAAGCTAACTTCCAACAGTATATATAAGTATCAATATAGTTTAGGTATACTCTTGAGATGGATTACCTTTCTGTTGACAGATTTAGATGAAAAACATAGCTCGCGAATTCACACTTCTTATCTTTTCTATATACAGACCATTTATCAAGTTTACGTTACTTTGCGTCAATTTATTTTAATATGATATTATATTATGAATTAAACACATAAATAAATAACTTTATTTATTTAATTATGTTTACGTCAATAAAGTGTCGCGGGGAAATTAAAATGATTCGTCTTAAACTAATCACAAGTGATTGGTATAGGTTTATGTATTCAGTTGATTATTTTTCTTCTACTGGTAATTTTTAGTTTGAAGACATTTATTTTTCAATTTAAAATAAAAAAATAGTACTAATTGAACACTACTAAGTAAACAATAGTACTAATTGGTGAAGAGTCAATCGGACCCACTCGCAGTTATTTAGTCGCCATCTACACTGTTCGGGATTAACTGTTAATTATTTTACACTTACACGAGTCTAAATCAAGGTGTATATCAAGATACACATATATCTTTGTCCATCCGGAACAATGTACTTTTGAAATGGTGAAGGAATTTCAGATAGGTTCCGGAGATTACTATCTGCGTATACAAAAACCCACAAACTTTGAACTCTTTCTTTATAATAATTGTATAGATATACCATGTCAGCGAGTTGCGTTTGAGTTTAAATATTTCCTACTTCAAATGCAAAATAAAACTAATTAAAACATGTAGATATTACCAGGGAGTGAGTGAAATTTGAAATAGATTGTTTCAACGCACTAGTGGCTAACTTCAGGGCGTAGAAACTTGATATTTAACAGTTATATATTTAATATTGTATAGTTGAGATCTACATAGTTCATATTCCACCACACTGATCCAATGCAAAGGAGTTAGGGGGTAGACAACCAGAACGTTATTATATCGACTGAAAAAGCTCAACGACAGCCATGTAATAGTAAAGGGGATCGACGACCTCTCGTTCCCTAAGAAGCATGGCAACGCTTAAGAAATCTTGTCGATACGGTGTTCAAAGTTGTTTTACTTCGTTGATCAGTTGCGATTAACGTAATCGTACGACTATGAGTTAAGAATAGTTGCTAAACAGTAAGTGACAAGTCGCCCTCCAAGGAAAAGTTATTATATTCCACTATTTGTCGAGCGTGGTCCGCTGCATGCTCGGCAGCGAGAGGTGCTGGTCGGCCGTGGCCTCCTTTTGCGAGGAGGTCATGGCGCTGAAGGAGGCCGCGGAGCGAGAGCGTGAAGCAGCTGTTAGCGCTGACTCGCCTCCACCCTCCGCAGTAGAGTGGGAGGGGGCACCACATCCTCCCACTCGCCACCCGGGCAATAGAGCGCTCACGGTGCCTGCGAGCGCTCTATGGGCGAGGGCGGCCCGCGTAGGCGGGCCAACCGTCGGGGCGTCACGGTTGTATGCGCGAGCGATCCCGTGGCGCCCCATCAAGACGATGAGGGCCCCGCTGGGTTTTAGTGGGTATTATGGCTCTTCTCGGAAGCGTTTCAACCGTCTCTTCGTCGAAGGGTTCAGCCCTCTAACGGAGGACACGGATCTTATGGAAGACCCTTGCGTCCATATCCGCCAGAATGTCCAGGGGCGGAAACCGCTCAAGAACTGTAGTCGTCTCGTACGATATAGTACAATACCTTGCGCGGCGTCTGAGGCGCTGGCGTGATCGGCTCCAGGAGCCTCGTTCTATTTGCCAATGGGTGGTTGACCCGATCTTGCCAAACTTCCGCTCTTGGCTGAGAAATGAGGAATGAGTCACGTTCTGCCTAACACAGATACTCACCGGACATGGCTGTTTCGGTGAGTATCTGAATAGGATAGGACGAGAAGAGACGGCAAAATGTTACCACTGTGGACATGACGAGGATTCTGTACAGTACACGCTTCAATACTGTCCAGCTTGGGAGTCTGAACGGCGGATCCTCGTCGAAAAAGTGGGACCGTATCTCTCTCCGGCGGCCATTATCGAGGCGATGGTTGAGTGCAGAGGAGCCTGGAACGGTATGATCACCTTCTGCAATGATGTGATATCCGCGAAGGAAGACGTCGAACGTGCTATAACGCGCGCTGAATCCGCTCGGAGAAGGAGCCGCCGAAGGCGTACATAACGCCCCCCGGCGTGGAGTCCCTGAAGCTCAGGTCCAGAATACGAGTTACGGTATCCCCTGCTTGTCGTAAGAGGCGACTAAAAGGTGGCTTTCGGGGTTGCGGGCGGCAAGAGTGGGAGCTCAAACCGTCCACCGTGCGATCCCAGGATGGACGGCGATATGTTGTAGGCCGCATCTTGTCGTAAACAGCCGAAGTTTCGGGATGAGCGAAAGCACTCGCTTGCAGTACCCGATAGGGGCACCGCACGCAGGATTTCGGTTGCGTTCCTGTGGAGATACCGGGGTCCTAGAGGAGACTTAGCGCCGCAAGAGGCCACCGGGGGGGTTTTAGTGCGGTAAGAATCCTACATAACCTTATTGCTGCTCCCACGGCACCGAGTACCTTTTGAAGGTTTCCCCCTCGAAAACAAAAAAAAAGGGTTGCTAACTAGACTGGAAATTTTGCTTATTTTTCGAAGTTAGCTAAGATCGACAAATTGCTATGTTGTACAAAGCACAAAATTTCTTTAAATTTATGACAGAAGTCAGTTCAGATGATATTTAGATTTACTTTGGAAATTCCAGAAACTTCTTAATGTTAAATTATAATATAAAGACGCGTGTTATTATATGAAATCTTAAGTCAATTGTTTGAGTTATTTAATATGATCATATTTATTACACTCAACTGCTAGCTGCTTATATACGTAGATTTAATTTTTGGAGTGAGTAACTTCAGATGTGGTTGCAGGCGACGCCATCTTGTCTTAAGAACTGTCAGTTCGGTTTTGATGACGGATGAGGGACCGGTGTGTGCATGTAAATACCATAGAGTTACATAATAGAGGAACACTCAGCTCAAAATCGCGTCATCAAAACATAAATGTGCATATGTGTGAAAAATACACTGATATGCATGACTTTTAGTAATGTCAAAGTCACGTCCATGCATAATCGACATGAATGTCGACTATTCCATCACAGGTTTTTTTTGCTATATTTATTTCGTTCTCTTAATTCTTATTACATGTTAAATTAATAACACCATGCTAATCCTAGTAACTTCTCTTTACTTCGTTTCTTCTAAACTTAACCTTATTTGACAGGATAAAACAAAACGTGATTACACGGTACTAAAGAAAACAATAATAATAATGCTTATTGGTTTTAATTAATTCTTTGATGTAATCAATATAACTTATTTCCCTCAGAAAGGAAATAACCAACAAATTTTGGAGGTATAGATTCTCCATTAATATGTCAGTGATTTCGTAGAACAAAATAGTTACCCTTAAAATATCTACTGTAAACTTTGTAAGGAACCCTACCTAACTGATTTAACATTCAAATCCATTTTCCTTTTTGAACTGCATTTACAGGAAACCATATCATAATAATAACAAATATAAAATTCGGCAAACTTTATCAATTTAAGGAGCTAATACTATTCAAAAGCCAAAGATGCACCTATATATAAGTTTATCTACTTTCTGTCCAATATGTTTACAAGCTGTAACCGAAACTAAAAAGGTAAAATATGAACAAATCTAGGTAAAACAAAAAATATTTATTTATGCCTATTTAAAAATTGTCCACTTATCGATAGATTTTGTGCAAGCCCTATACGGATGGTTTCGTTTTCATGTACACAATATCTTTTTATCTTACACATAATTATGAAAAATAAATTATTGTTCATAAAATGGAGTATTTACTGCATGTTATTAATCTTAATTTATATAATTTAAAGATCAACGTCTATGAAAATAAGCATCGTGAAAGTAGTATTGCTCTATCTGTACTTACCTGTGTATTGCCTCTTTGTTTGGGTTATTGTTATAAGTAACCCTACAATGTAATACTGAACACGACACCATTATGTTTACTATTTTTAGTCTGATAAAATATAGAAAGATTGAAGTGAAACTAACAAAATAACAAATAGCAATTTTTTGACAGGAGACTAATGGAAAGTAAATAGTTTGAAAACAGTCCTACGGTAAATTCTCTTGAATCTCTTTCTCGCAAGTAGGATTTTCCTTAAAGCTCGAAATCTCATTCGCACACTGCGTTCCTCTATTATGTAACTCTACATCTATGTAAATACATCAGCTCCAATTCTGGAATTTCTTGTCAATCACGTATAAATTAATCACTTTTTGACTCGTGAATATTTAATCAGATTTAATAAATTACCTGGTGATATTTATTTTGATAATTCTAAGATTATGCACGCCCAGTGTGGAGGAATGCGTTTTCGAGATCTCAAATGATAGGAATATAACACGGTTCAAGGGAAACAACGTCAACGCATCAATGATAACTTTGGTATTGCTGATGTCCATTGGCGACAGTGACCACTTACCATCAGGTGGCTCGTCTGCTCGTTTGTCGGCTATTTACATAAAAAAGCATGGTTTTTACATTTACAAATAGTAATCGCATTCGAAATAATCGTTACTCATTTTTATAAATATACTTAAACCTTTCTCGTGCATTAGTCTGTATATTGCTAAAAACCGTACGAAAGCAAGTGCCGTAGTTTTTGTAAATATCGCATTTAGATAGAGAGAAAGTTAATTTGTTATACTTTATAATACTACTGGTAACATACCCTCGCTTCGCTTCAGTAAACTTATGCCTTACATTTAAAATAGTACTCGCGTTCTTTGAGCAATGGGTTTTTGTAGTTCTGTGAATTAGAAACCTATTAATTTATTATAATAGCCTGCTGTAAAGCAAACAAAATTTTATTTACTGCCATCTTAATGGAATGTCCATGTAGTATTGAAAAAGTGTGTTAAAACATCACTTCCAGGTTACAGCAACAACTACACTTACTCTGGCGTTGCCTATGTCTATAGGTAGCAGCAGAGTTGGCTCGGACACAAGCATGGAAGGAGCACTTCATATTAAAAAGAAAAGGATAAAATTATTTAATTGTCACATAACAGAACATTAACAGTGATAATCTAAATGGTCTTAACTAGTTAAGCTTAGTTCCCATATTTTACAGTAGCTAATTGGTAACCAAACGAACAACGAAAGAAAATATCAACTGTATTCAAACTTACGAGTTTGTTTTCCACGAAAAGTATTATAAAAGATACCGATTCGAATCATTTTGATCATTTATCATCCCTTTGTATTACAGACTTCTAGAATACGGCACAAATTCTCTACGATTCTTATCCAATTTGCCAAATTGAAGTTTAAATTTCAAACAAGAATCTTTTGTTTGTAATAGGTATTCGTTCGGGATTGGGATACCTACTTGTTGCTTTGATGTTCGATAAATAGATGGTCAAGATAGATAGATATTTATAACAAACCAAAAAGTTCTAGCCTCTCTTTGTAGTTAGTATATATATTATGCCATCGTGATTTGTGAATATTTTTTTGCATCAGATCTGAAGAATTAGTAATTAACATCGCATCTTCATTACGAAGATTGAGAATGTGCTGCTTCAAATTTAGTTCGTTTGTTGGTTCAGAACAAAAATACTTCTGGATATATTTACAGTACAGAAGCTGATATTCTGCAAATCCAATTCGACCGTTTATTTATTTTTGTGAGGTAGTAAAATTAGTATTAATTTACTTTGTAACAATCCGCAAGCACAAGTTGCAAAGTAAATCAATACTCATTTAATAACAATGAATTTCCGCAAAGTAACGCCTGATACTATCAACTACATTTATAAGGTTTAAAACCTGTGAACGTGTTTCATGATTAAGTTATTTATATTATTTCACGATATTTGTTATTGATAATCAAATTTACTCTCAATTTATGACCTTAGCATTCAGGCCATCGATTGGCTAGAGGGCGAAGTTTCGACGTTGACATATAGTTTCTGCATGGACTAAAATTACATGATTCAGTCGTGTCAAACTTTGTAATGTTATAAGGAAAAATATATAACTTGTTTGGTACATTCAACAGGGGTCCGAGATTGTCTAAGTGCCAACAATCAGTAATCAGCTGATAATGCAAGTTCCTTTCAAATGTCAACGCCTGATGTTTTTTAAGCCTTTCCTCAAGAAACTATCCTAATTTCTTGCCGGTTGTTCAGAAATAATTTATGGTAATTTAAAAAAATATAAGATTTATATTATCCTTCTATTCGGAGGACAGTCTTATATTTTTTAATTATACTTCATTATTGCATATCAAGTACGTTTTATAGACTTATTTAGTAAACAAATATGGCTGATTGACTATAACTGTATATAAAATTGTCAATAAAGTTGTCTATTGATAATAGGTTGTGATAGTATGGAATGAATAATTGAATGAATGTGACAGTTAAACAGAATAATGATCGTCAAAGCTATTATAATAATGTAAGATTTCCAGCTATATGATGCAATAGAGTATTAAGGAAAATGGTTATAAAAGAATTCAGAGTAACCTTCATATTATTCAGATTGTATCATGTGAATTATGTAACTTTTAGTTGGTTCATATGACGTCGGGTAATAAATGATACACTTAATTTATTTAAGTTCTATTCGAATTAATTCCTTGACTTCAACCATTTTAAAACTTTTAACATTTGTGCCATATGTCCATATTAATTTAGTTCGATTTAATTCCCTGTGTCAGGGCAGAAGATTTAGAAAAAAACACTGTTATTCTAATAAGCTTTAATGAATTGCATTAGAAGCTGCGTTTTTATTTTATTTTATTCATCTGTCCAAAAAAAGAAATATGATCCAAGTCACGGAGCAACTACAGATCCAGAAGAATGCCAGGTCGTTAGAATTCAAACAAAACAGCACTCGTATCGTGCGACATCAGAAAAGGCGACGAGATTAATGATACGTATCGTGTTCTGATCATTGTTGCTGCCATTTGGTGTTGTCAATGCTGTCACTATGTTGGCTCGTTCAAGTAACTATTATATTACTATTACTAAATCGGGAAATAACTTGGAACTATTTTCACTAACAAAACTATATGTTAAAAATATGGATACTTATGCCAAAAGTAATAAGTTAAACAATGTGTTTAAATGTAACATAACAATTTAACAGTTTTTAAATGTATTTAGTATTTGTTTTTTAAACTTTAAATATAGTAATTAATTTAGTTTAGGTCAGTTGGTAGTGACCGTGCCTTCCGAGCGAGTGGTCCCGGGTTCGATTCCCGGCCGGGGCCGACATTTATGTGACAGATAAATGTTTGTTCACGGGTCATGAGTGTTAGTGATGTCATATATGTGTATGTCCATGCCATCCGCAACACAGGGTATCCTAGTGCGGGGGTGTGAGTGTGTGAACGTTTATTTATTACTTAATTTATTAAAAGTAGGCCCTGCCTGCCAAACGAGTGGTCCTGCGTTCGATTCACGGCTGGGGCCGACATTTATGTGACACATAGATGTTTGTTCTCGGGTCAAGGGTGTTTGTAATGTCATATTACGTACGGACATATCAATCTCAACATAACAAATCCTGTCGCAGAGGTGTACATGGGAACTTTTAGGTTAATAAATTATACTGAATATAATTTTTGTAAAATATATGAAATAAAAATACCCACTTATACAAAGTTGACAGTTGACATGGTACATTACGGCTTTAATGTTAAGGAAAACCCCTAACAGTAAAGGAATGGCCAAACTCTAAACCCCTTACAAAAAGTAGCCTATTAAAATAATGATCTACTTCGGGTGATGCTGTTTTGTCGTTTATGGACTAACCTTAATTCACTTGGACTTTTATGGGCAAACTTAAGACGTGGGCTCTATACTTACGAAACTACTGAGATTAAAATTTTGAAAGTAATGCGTAATATAAACTTTTATCTTTAGTGTACGTCTTTACTTATTAAGTCTTAACTTATAAAAATCTTACGCTTATCAATATTCCCTGAGTATTGAAATAAAATGCATATATTTACAGTAAGGGTTTAATCCTGTTTAGTCCGATTCGTATTTATCCAGATTTGGAAAGAAATGCACATGTCTCTAGACCCTCGCGAATGAGGTCAGCCGACAAAGGGTTATGGCGGCACCACAATTCGTTATATG
Source organism: Megathymus violae (assembly GCA_003671415.1). Lineage (NCBI taxonomy): Eukaryota > Metazoa > Arthropoda > Insecta > Lepidoptera > Hesperiidae > Megathymus > Megathymus violae. Next base: position 999,069 of record PDGT01000103.1, on the reverse strand, counting down.
TTATTTGTTATGCGCGTTATTCGGCCAAATACGACGAAGTGAGGAGGGCTCATTTGCATATATTTGGTCTATTCTACGCATAACGCATAAGCGCGAATAGCAAATGCACTTATTCGTCGATTTGTCGGTTTTTTAACACACTTCAAAACAAATAACACACAACGAAGTGTGGTTCCGCCATCACATAACAAATATTTGGGTGAACACAGCGTAGCCGCATAACAAATAGCAATAACGAAGTGTGGTGCCGCCATTACATTTCGACCGACACGACGCTTGCTAGAGTACAGTAGTACAGTTGTGTACGTAGCACAGTGCAGGTATACTCGTTATGTGTTCTTGGAAAGGTGTGTGTATGTGTATACTAATTATAGTGAAAAGATATATAGCGATATTAGCGGGCCCTGTCCAAACATTGGCTATATTATAAAAAATCGAATTTTTCCTGAATTCGATTGCGCCACCTATTACCAGTAAAACACACACGAAGTGTTCTATCGAAATCGATTCAATCATTTAGTAGGATTTCAGTGACGTACCTACACACGTACATTAGAGTTTTATGTATAAAGATAAGTGTTTTAATAATACTATTAGAATTTTGAACGCAGCAGTTATAATTGATTTGAAATTAACTTTTACCGATAACGTTGGGGCAGAAGTGTATAAGGTTACAAATGCTTTGTAAATTAAATTGTGAGAATAAGATTTCGTTACTGAAATTTTATAGTTTGTATAATTAATAGTCCTATTCTATACAAAATAATAATAATAATAAATAGCATTTATTGCCTTAAAGAACACCTTAAATAGTAGTGTTTACATATCAAGAAACAAAAACTAACAAATTAAGGCAAAAGGAGAGACGGCTCAGCTTCGGCGGACACAAGATAAAGGTCTCGTGCGGTGCTGTTTGTCAGCCGGTCCATTCTCCCTGAGCTCCTATGCGGGAGTTAAAAGTTGGTGATTCCTCATTTAAACGATTTACGTTACTAACATATTTACACAACGTACAATATTTTAAAAGCAAACATTATAAATATCACACAACCCAGAAAAAAAAGATACAACCAATACATAATACAGAGTAAGAATTTATTTAAGTAAATGTACTACATTGTTGTTACTATTGAATTTTGTAGGAAGATGTGATACTTGGACTATTTTTTACCTATTATTTAAATTGAATACAACAGCACTCGCGTCTCGATTCACGTATCGAACATATTATAATAATTATTTTCAAAGTCAAGTGCAAGTTTTTTAAGTTTGCACTGTGACCATACTGATTACGAAGCGCGCTCCTTATTCTTATCCGGGGTGCGCCTGTATCCAACTCGCTTCGCGCGTGTCGTGATGTCTATTGGCATTAATATAGTGGTCGGTGATGGTCGCGGGTTATAAAGTCATTTCAACTTTAAATAAAAACTCTATTCTAGTTATTGACCAACTTCTCCGAAGAGCTAATACGGTGCTAAGACTCATCCTAGATTTTGAGAATATTTCCGTCTCTGCCTCTGAAATTCATTTTTTTGTACGAGCTTAATATTTCAGTTTTACGATCAGAGGAATGGACTGACACAAGTCTGCATTTGCCGTCAATAAGGCAACCCAAATGATGACACGCTGCTTTTAAATGATTGCAAGTAACTTGAGCTTCTTAATGAATAGTTTGACCACGTAGTAATCTAGAATATTATCATCTGGGCTCTGACTAATCAGACAGTAACTAACACTTGATATTTATACACAGTTTTACACATTGGACTTTAGCCTAGCAACCAATTTTTTTTTAATGTTAATAGCTGACAAATGAGCAGACGAGCCACCTGATAGTAAGCGGTCACCGTCACCTATGGACAGTAGCAAAACCAATGGTATCACTGATGCGTTGTCGGACAGGAAATTAGAAGAAGGTAAGAAAAAAAGAACTGGCTCTCAAGCATCCAGCCAGCTAGTCAGGCAGGCTTTACGGAAAGGTAATAATACCAGTACTGATAATATAATCTTTACGCGAAGCCCTACCACTATGCAGGCTGACTTTTGTCGCCTCTTACGACACCCTGTTTTGTCAGTATGGGATTGGAATGGAGTATTCTAGGCCACACCAATACGGCCCAATTTGTTGCACAAATTATTAGTATAGATATATATTAGTATTATATACATAGTAGATATACATAACAAAGGCACAAGAAAGTGAAATACCTTGTTCATCTCACACAAACTTTATCTGTGTAATTTCAATTTTTTACATTGTTTATGGAACCGTCGTGCCATTGAAATGTAATAGTAACGTCAAGTTGGAAATGAGAAAGAAAAATTAATGTAATAATAATCCAAAAGGGCCGGGGTAAACCACCGAAATTTTTGTTTCTACAAAGCGTAATATAAAAATTCGCTATGGAGTGATTACCGTAAACGATTGTATTAAATGAGAATAAAGTTTCAAACAGGGCAAATATTTACGTCACGATCGAGTTGTAAATCGATCTCATTTGAAATGGAATTGAAAGCGAATTAAGCATACAGTTCAGCAGCGGCTTTAAATGGAACTTCGATTGACAACTTGGTTAGCATCTGAAGACAAGGAGAATAGAATCAAACGAAACCAGTAATTCCGGAATAAACCATAGACGAAATTTTTTATTTCATTATATTTATCAAAAATGTGAAATATTACGGGGACGCCATTTACAATGTAACGTAGAAAGCAATAACCCTATTGGTTTTATAAAATTTTGTGATCCTGTAGACAATAAACTCAATTACAATCAGACAAAAACTAAAGTAACAATGATATGAAACGCTTATAGCCCAGTAGCGACGTTTTAGTGACAATAGTTGCTCGTGAAATACACATAGTTGTTATAAGTAATCGACCGTTTGAAGCAACTATTGGCGCGGTCAGTAGTCGGATAAGTGATCGACCGAATTTCAATAGAACATTGAAACTCTGTTCTCAACAAACCTAAATATTAATATCATTTAACCACAAGTGTTGTAAATTTAAACTCGCATGTTAAGTATTCATAAATGATGGACGAGAAAACAAATTGCATGTGAAGAGTATTTTCATTGAAAGTTATTTCGCCTACAAATGTTTGCCGCGATGGATTAATTTTTGTCAAAAAGATTACATGTTTATCACAAAGGCGAAGATTTTCGCTTCACTTGTTATTATAAGAGCAATATACTTCGTGTTTACACCGTTGCCGTCGCTTCATTGAACTTTATTACTATTATTTTTTCAGTCAATCGTGGCGGTGAACTCGAAATTACAGTGTGTGAACTTACAGAGATCTATTGCCTTTGCTGTCCGACAAAGCTAATGTAATCTAAAATTATATGGTTGTTTCATTATGCGTATAATGTTCTCGTTTAAGCACATTGAACTGTTTTAATTTTTTTTACATACATTGACATTTAAGGTTATGTTATCTGTGGCTGTGGTCAAATTGTTACGATTGTTGTTTCAAACAACAGAATATAGATAGAATAGATAGATATATGTACAATATTGTCGACAGATTCACAGTAATAAAATTGTGGTCATTGCGTTTAAAATTAAGATTAAAGATTGATTATAACTAAAAAATCCTTCACCATTATAATATTCCTAGGAAAAAAGATGGCCTTCTACGGAAAAAAGGAGAGTGTCTGAAGTATAAAATAAATGCAGATTAACACAGTCTACAATTTTGAGCGAGTTGTAAGTCAAAGTTTTGCCATCTTTTTGAAAAATGTATCAAGATGTAAGGGTTTCGTTAAAAGTACTAATTTTTATAAAGTACCGAAGACAGTAGGTATTAATAGCAGCAAGCTTAGGACTTTCTTATGAGTTTTGACTATAGGACAGACATTATAATATTTCGAAAAGATCCATTTTTTGTACAACTATGAGTACTATTATCCGAAGAGAAAGTAGAAACATACTGTTTGTATTATATTTATCTATCTTATCTTACCTTTAAATGAAACTAGAGCATCAATCCGTCGTTTTGTGGTTATTGCCCTGATCTGACTCCGAAGCCACATAAAGGTTATTATTAATATTTTTAGAAATTGTGGTGGTTTTTAATAGTTGATATATAATCTCAGAAATATTATTCAAATTTTTAAATTGTTGAAACAATAAAACTACACATGGAAATATGTATGTTGCCGTAGAAAAACTTGTATTTACAGGTAGTATTTTACTTAGTTTCATTCTTAATAATACGATACTGGCAATCACAGAAGCTATGAGTATTAAAGTAAAGTAATTTATTAATAATGTATATAATAATATTAATCAATAAATTTATCATTTGCGAATTAAATTTGTCACCCAAGACATACATATGTATGTACCTGCTCGAGTCGTTACAAATCTAGCATTGCTGACGCATTGCAGACATTTTCACGGAGTGATTATTTTTATTTCGAGCAGAGTAACGTTTCCACGGAAATTCACTTTTAAAAAGATAATTACATGCCTACAATATTGAGCTGTCCTTAGGCTTCGTAAGCTTCAGTGCTGTCATCACTCAAATCATGTGCTGTCGCGTTACGAAAAGCAGCTTAATACATGACCATCTCCGACAAATACATTAAATTAAATACAACATTCATCGTTAACCTTCATATTTTCAATTCCAAATACATTAAATGTTAAAAATGTCAAAAAGTCTCTGATTAAACTGTCACATAGAATAGCCACCAAATAAATTAAAAGTGTCAGATTGATTTTTTTATTGCCAGAAGGGCAGAGGAAAGGCGGACCGGCCACCTGATGGTGAGTGGTCACCGTCGCCTATGAACATAGGCAACACTTTTTTATACCTTTTTTAAAGAACTCCATATCATACCTCAGAAGGAAGTGATTGAATGACTTTTGAGCTGTAAGTTTTGGTTAAATTGAAAACTTTATTTTTTTAATTTCATCTTTGTTTTTTATATACGTTCAATGTATTTCTATTGCAATTACAAAAAATACGGTTATTTTCTTGTTGTACATACTGAACTCTACTTATTAATATATTGATCACGGCACGCGAACTAACATTTTATCTTTTATGGTCAAACTCGAGTGGGATGAAAGATAGAAAGAGAGAGCATATTGTAGGCTATTTCGTAGGAGGAAACGAAAGATAACATTGTACGCGTTCATTAAGCTTCTATCGGCGTGAAACGTTACACATAACGATTGTTTATTGCGACCATCCGTCTTTGTTTATGACTCGCAATGTAATAACTGGTGTTTATTCAATGAAAGGAAAATAAAAATAAAGATGCCTATTAACGTTATTTGTACAACCGGAGCTGTGGATTTTGGAGATTATCCGCAAACCAATTTTCACGAACCTGTTTGCAACGTATATGTAGATTGGATTTTATAAGGATTCCCCCTTCCTTCTACTTGTAGGTAACGCCTCTGGTATTTGATGGTCTATTAGTAATTGTCTACTTGCCGTCGTATCAACATTTGTCGGATGTTGGTGGACGGCCCTTTCATCCGAAAATTATCGATTAATTAATCATACTATAATAAACCATAATCAATCCTTTACGAACAATAATGTCCTTATTACACCTTTGATGACCTAAGTTGTAAACGATAATGTTAATAATACGAGTCATACATGTAATCGAAACAAAGACTTTATTTAGGAGTATTACCTTCTAAAAACGAGTGACAAGCATATTGTTGGTAATAATACAAACTGAATGGACTGAATTTTGGAAAAGAAACCAGTGTTAGGTTCGAGTGACTTTGTATTATAATTTATAAAAATTTGGGGTACCATCTCCGTCATTCCTTTAAAACTGCTACGCAACTTATATTGCACCAGGTCCTTACATTTATTTTACCGTAGGAGGATCAACGCGCTTGCCGCCTGCGCAGGTCATAGTGCACCAGTCTCTCCGACTTTTCGCTACGTTAGTTTTATGTTTCTTTGTGCGCCAAGTACGCTTGCTTCTTATTGTTTTATATCAGTACTTAACTTTATTTCTTTCTTTCTTTCTTTCGCGTAGTATGTTTATTAGTGTTCAACTTTCTGTTTGACTTCTGTGTGGTGTGCTTAAACTTACTATTCTATTACTCTTTTCATTTTCCGCTTTTCATTCGTTCTGTGTACTGTTTAGTTCTGCTTTTGTAATCTATTAGTGTTATAAACTTTCGTTCAGGGTTGACTATTATGAACTTATTATTTTCGTGAGGCTAAGATTACACAAAGTCAAATATAGATATAGCGAAGAGTAAAGTCAACTAGCTGGTACTTCACCATAAAACAAAAGATTTAATTAAAATTAAATTAAAATTCCTTTATTGTGCCAAGATACACGTATACAATTTGTCAATTGACATGCGAATAGGTGTATCACGGAACGTATACGGAAATTGATGATACCAAAATAAAGCGCAGGACATTAGAACTGACAGTTTGTCTCTAACAAACAGGAATTACATTTTATTGTGTACAATGAACCAATTATTGATTAATGTACAACAGATTCAACACCATTTTGTTACTATCAGTAATTTTCTATATAAAACAAGCGAGCGAGTCTTAAACAAAGACATAATTTAAGAAGATTCAACAACTCATGTACAATTTGGGCGCTAAGTTATGAATTTATTATTGATTGGGTATTTTTTGTTTATTAAAACCAAAACATCCTACCGGGCAGTCTGACAGCAGTGCAAACATCTTTATTACGTAGATTCGATGAAACCAGGACCATCGCTGACGTATGGCGGATTATGAATGAAGCAGCTTCCTAACATGGAACCAAAATATTATTTCAAGGCTTTAGACGGAGGATTGTAGTTAGACATGCAATCAGTGTATTTCCTTGGACACGATGGCAACGATCAAAACTTGAAGAAACAAATATTAGTCGACAGCCGTTTCCCATATGACATATATTAAATGCGTATTCGGCTATTTCCCGCCGTTGTCAAGAGTTAATTGTTTTTAGATGCCACGGGAAAATAGAATTTAGGGCATTAACGCGTATCGGGTTTCACCTATTGAAACTGATAGATGTCAATTAGTACGAAATATATCAATATATCACGTAATTCGCAAATGCAGAGTTGGTTTACCGCTAATAATTATTGACAACATTAATTAATGTATTAATAGAGCACTGCGCTCTCTATTACTCAAAGCTTTGAAGTGAAAGGGGATCCAACCTTGTTTCAAGCCAATATCCTCTTACTCGTGATGCATCCTGGTGAACAACAGACGAGACAGTGCCGTCTTGACATTTCTGTTGCAGGAGTCAGAGTTGTATACCACCAACGTTATCGCAACGGTACTTGTGCTAAGTGATAAGTAACCTTCAGTTTTAACGGTGAATTCTTTTACGTGTTTCTGTTATATGTACTTATTTATTGTTGTTATATGTTGGAGGGCTAGTAACAAAGGATTCCCAGTTTCCTTGATGATGCCTCTGGTCTTTCTAGACCATGTGGTTCGTCTGCTCGTCGGTTACTGACGTAAAAGCAAATCATTAATAATTTCTAAAAACCCCTGCGGGGATTCATTCTGTTGCAATTATGATCACCTGTATTACAATACAATACCAATACCATTTTGATAATATCTACTTAACATTGATTCGGACGTGATTTAGATTCGCTCCTTTTTATCATATATAATTTTCTGCTAATACTTCGTCCTGTCGATTTACAAATAGATTTCTTTCTTACTTTGTCGTATGTATTCCTGTTGAAATGGGTCTACGTTATGTTCACACATAGCCAAATATAGCAGAAAAGAACATCATATCTACACCGTATAACCAGACGCTGCGCATCTGTTCATTAAGGTTGAATTTCCTTTTTGGTGTGTTATTATTTTTCCTATTATATTCCCTCTTTGTAGACGCCATTCTATATACAGTTAAAAATAATTTCACCTGAAGCGAAGCGGTTGCGTCAGTAGGGTATGTGATATACCTAGGGTAAAGTGTTTCAGTGACTTGTATCTATTGCTTAGTGTGAAATAAACGTATCTTCGGAACCAATCACTCTTGTTGTGTTTAAGGTTTTTACTACAAGACTCAGAGAATTATTTAGTGTATTAGCCTAGTATCATTAATATACTTAGACTGCCTGTATCATTACAAAACAACTCCACGTGTATTGCTGTTGTTTGATATGAGATATCTCTGCCAGGAGCATCTGCACTGCAAGTAATTGATTGATACCGGTACAAAGTGGATAACCGAGGGCAATTTGAACTGTGTATTGTGATACGTTGTTAGCACGATGCAACGTGTATTTTCTGCACATTTTTAGATATATAGACATCTTATTATAATATTGCTATTTCTTTACTTATTTCTGTACGTGGGTTTCTGTTCATGCCTCGCAGTGCTCTGTTGATAATGGGTTGTTGTTAAAAATAGCGACTACGGAGACTATAGGTAAGGTAAATATAAACTGTAATAATGTATTTGTCGGTACCCCCCCTCCCTTGTATTGATAAGCAGCAAGTGAAACGGCTATACCCTTTCCTACTATAACGCTAGACATCCTATGTAAGGCAGCGCACGACGAAGCAGAATGCCCGGTCAAGAAGGCATCCCTCGAGTCCCGAATTTCCCACGCATGGGCCGCGCCCCCCACAGTACGGCACCGTAGCGTAGGATGCCTTTTTTTTGTTTTCGAGGGGGAAAACCTTCAAAAAGTACCCGATATCGTGGGAGCGACACCGGATTATTTGGGATTTTTAG
>PDGT01000103.1:906551-990324 GCA_003671415.1 Megathymus violae | reverse complement strand
CCCCCCCGGTGGCTTTCCTCAGCGCTATGTACAGATCTCCGGGATCTCCAACGGAACGCAACCGGAGTCCTGAGCGCGTGCCCCGCCGGGCTCTGCTCCTGATGAGCCTCCGCTCATCCCCAACCTACTGATGTTTACGGCGGTATGCGGCCACGTATACCGTTGTCCTTCCCGGGGTCGTTGATTGGACGGTTTGAGCTCCCACTCTAGGCACCTACAACCCCGAAGTCCCTTTTTAGTGGCGCTTACGACAGGCAGGAGATACCGTAGCCCTATTCTGGTCCCGAGCTATAGGGACAAGCATAGGATGCCCCGTATATCAACATTCGGTCGACGGTGATTGATCGGTGGACACGCTGTGTCGTGATAATATTGAAAGCCTTATTTTAATTCAGTGTAATTAATTATTAGTTAAAATAATAAAAAAGTAGAAAACGTTGTGAATATTATGAAGATATCGCCTCTCTGCCTACATATTTAATATGTATAGTATTAGAGGCTTATCTTTTTTTGGCGTGGAAATAATATTTAGATGCAAAAGTTTCCCCATTGTTAAGACTAGGCTTTTGCTGAGGACGCCGACCCGGCATTGAAAAGGTGAAAATCAAATCTATAACGCCGAGATGACAAGCAACTCTCAATATTAAAAGAATTTCGATTTATTTTGTCAATCATCCAAGAGTGACACGATTGTGAATTATAGGAGTTTTTCAATTTACCTCAATCCATAATATCATGTCAACATGTTAAGTTGAATGACCACCTCATCTATTATAATGTAATTGTTTGTGCATCTAAAATGTATCTTTAATGACTTCAATAGTGAATAGTATCTGATGTTACTTAGCGGAAATTAGTTGTTGTTGACTTGCTAATTACTTTGAGGTCAACTGAAGTAAAATTTACTTACACCGATGCTATACTATTTTGGGGCTTACACGTGTTGTTGATGTATGTATGCTTATTTACAATTTTATTTGTTACTAGTACAATTGTACTACTACTAGTATATAGCCTATGTTCATCGGATACCTATCAAATGGTTTGTATTGAAAAGATGCCGTCATTGTGGAGATTACTTTCCGCATATACACAAACTCACTGTCTCACGCACTCTCTTTTTATAATATTAGTAGAGATGTAGATTAGGATAGATAAATGCATTTCTATTGTGGGAGGAAGGGCGGTGCTACACATATGTAAATGATGCGACTGCGGGTTGTTGCAAGGGAGTTTACTTAATCTGCACTACTGTACAAATTTGTAGTATCTGTCTGTCTGTAGATTCTATTTTTTTGTTAAATTTCATGATAGAATATTTATCATATGTTTTGTGATTCACTGGCTTGAATTTGACCATTTTGAAAATTGCTATCTGTCTGTCTGTATGTCCCGGTATGACTTAAGAACGTCTTGACGTGATTGTTCAGATGATAGGCTATATAAAATATCAGTAAAACAATAATGATGTCTTATTAAGGCAAAAAATATAAAATTTTGATTATCATTTATATATAATTTCAACCCGAACGAAGTTATGGGGGGAAATTTTTGATGTCATTTCAAAGATTTACGTTTAAACCAGCCACTGATATAACGGCTCCACCGTGGAATAATAGAAGTGTTAATACAACGATTCTCGAAGGCTATAAAGTAATTTTACGCTTACATGTGTAACTAAATTGAACGTGCAACGGCCTTAACGCAAATCCATTGGAATTTAATGTTGCTGAAATTATTTCTTGGACGGATCCAAAATCAGTGTAAGTAATCCTCAAGTTCCATTTCAATGGAATAATTAAATCAAATATATTACAAATTATTTTCAGACTTTGCTTATAGCAGAGAGCACCCAGAAAGGTGCTCAAAGTGCGTACTTCGTAAGAGGTGAAGTATCTACCTTAATAAAAATGGACACGTGAATAAATATATATTAAACCAACATAAAGTATAGTTGAAACGGGCGGGCATTGGTTTCTCTTACATACTGAGGATTAAGATGAATTACGACACACGCACCACCTACTGACCAGTACGAGTTTAAAGTTGATTTTTCCACTTCATTAACCCGCACGCAGGCCTTATGCACGGACTCATGCGACAACCGACATAGTAATTTATTATATTCGTTCATATTAATACTGACATGGATTCTTATAATGATACATTGTGTACAGTAGATGAATATAGATTCAGCAGGAAGCAAACTAAAGAGTACATTGAATTTTTTAATATTTATTACACATAACGGCATCTCGGGACACATGTTACAAATGGGACATTGAATATACGAAAAATATTTGCAAAGTACGTTTAGTTCACCGCAGAATAAATAGATACACAGAATAGAGAGCCCTCGTTCACTAAATTCCTTTTATTATTTTATTTTAATAAATCAGTTGTAGCTTATTTTAATCTTTTTATTACAACTGCAGAAAAATCTTAATTCACGGCCAGTAAAGCCGGTCGATACGTACGTATCTACTGTGCGGCTTATAACTTATATCAAAGGTCAGCAGCTATTATTACAGTAACAGGATCTGTATTTGAGGAAAAGGAGATACTAATAAGCGCTTAAGATAATAATGCTCTTGTAGATATTAGTAATTGTGATCGAGTACCTTCTGTGGCTATTGCTATAAATACCAACCCTAAAATGCAAACATGAAAACAAGAAAGGCAAATATGACATTTATAAAATATCCAATAATCTTATACTACTTCGTTCCTCCAAGCGAGCGTGGGCGGGTTCCTAACAAATTATTAATAACTTTAAGTAATTACAAGCCCGCTATGAAGCAGAGAGGAGATTTGCCACGCAATAAGGATTAGAGTAGATCTTACTGGCCAGCCTAACTGGTGAAAATACTTCATGCGTTTCGTTTCACGCGTACATTTACGTAGCTTCGGAGTTAGCGATATTTCAATCATATTATTAAAACGAACTTTGTTTAACGAACTTACAGACGACACTGCATCATTCTCTGAATTGGATTATGTACAAAAGTTTGTATATTTATTTCATATTTTTGCTAGCGCCAGTTGGTACAAGCAAAGTTACGCTTATTGTGTTAAAATTATCTTATAACAAAGTCTGGTTTGGAAAGCTCCGATTATTGTACAAACTTGCGAATGTATCGTACAAAACCGCAAACGTCTACATTTTTAGAAATTATACAAATTATTTATTTTTCTTTTTTTGTATCAACTCAAATTATATTTACCTACTATCGATGTCGCATTTGTAAAATTAATTTATATGCCTTATTGAAATTGATTGATATTTTTATTAAATTTAATTTATAACATAAGCCTTGTTTGAGAGAGTACGAGTTTTGTGACGTTGTGGAAGTAATGTATATAATGCGGAAAATAATTTCCGGAACCACTGCACGGGTTTAAAAAATTCTTTTACCATTTGAAAGGTTCGTCATTCCGTATGTACATAGGCTGTGTTATATACCGTGCATAATTATTTTTAACTCCGTTTGACGCCGGGGCCGGCCATATACATACACACACACACATATATATATATATATATATATATATGTATATATATGATTTGCAAGGTAAGAATACTATAAAAAATATGTGCAGTTAAAGTAATTTGCTTACATAATCCTGCAATTAAAATGTTTGATCAATAAAAGTGCCACAATCGGTGGTACAGTCGAATGATGGATAGGTACCACTTACCAACCGTTCAGGGAACATGGCTGCGCGCCGTCAGTGGCATTAATACGTAATGGCGTTCTAGGACACGGGTCTGGCTTCAAGAAGACCTGAACATGTTATATCATGCTGTTTTTGCTGCTATTGCTCGCTGCTGTTTAGCCGCCAATACAATAGTCAGACGTACTCTAACCAACGAAAGGATTTTGACAAGGATTAACGACTGCTACGAGTATCTAACACACATTCCTTGTGTTGTGTTCTGTGGGCGGCGTGGACGACCACCCGGGAATCGAACCCGGGACCTTTCACGCGGCAGGTAGGTTCACTACCAACTAGCCTACGGCGGCGACTTGGTTAACTTAAATGTCGGGATCGAATTGAGTTAGGTAATTATAACTTTGTCGATCGCTTATTTTCGTCGATAAAACTTTAGAGACTCATATTGTATAAAATTAAATAAAAAAATAAAACTATCATAAGGACGCATTTCAATTAGATATTTTTGGTTCAACAAAAAAATAATTATATCGCAACAAAAGATATATTATTTCATTACTATACCTATTCTTGGCTCGCTTATTTATAGTCTAGTATTATTATTAGCCATTAGTGCAGAAAATGCTTATCACACCGAATAAATTTGACTATGGCGACAATTCAATATCTCTAATAGTTTTACTGATCCCGTGGAATTCCACATCAGATACTCCATATCTAGATCCAGATACATTTTTTCAACATTGCGTTATCTCTATCCTGTAGCCGATGTGAATCTCACCCTTTCTCGATGCCCCCTGCTGAACAATGGGATCGCATGGCTCGGTACCACCCAGTTCCATCCAGCTCCATCTTGCATGAAAAGCCCAATTAAATCGGTTTAGTCGTTCCAAAGATTAGCCCAGATAAATGGAAGACAGTTAGATAGACAGACAAAAATTAAAAAAAAAGGTTTAGGTAATGATATGGTATAAATACTAGTAACTGTATGGACTTGACAAAACGCAGTTATTTTGAATACACAGACAGATACTTTAATTCTATTTATATACACAGATTTCACGAGACCGCAATTGTCCGGGATTATTTTTTTATAGTATTTTGTCCGGTGCGATGAGAATTTTCTGCAGGAATTATTGACGGGTCAAAGTACCTATAGCCGTATTCTAAGTGATCAACCAGACTCTGACAGCTGACCCCAAAATGGGTAAAATAGGATTTGAGGTTATAAATAGGGTCACGTTATGATTATGAATGTTTCGAGAGAAAAAAAATAACGCAAAAAGCTTTTTATCTTTTTTTGAAGGACTTGCAAATTTCGAATTAGTATTGCAATGCGGTTCTAAGTTGGTAACTATTTTTCTGCGAGCGAAACGCCCTCGGTTGCTAGCAGGAAATAAATATGAACATGTTAATAAGTTAAGCGGTTAATAAATACAATTTAATCAAAGAAACTGTCACAACTAAGTCCTTAAATATAATATAAATATGAGTCATGGGACGCAAATAAAGTAATAGACACCATTTTCGAATATTTTATTCAATATTATTCATATTTTCTATTTTATATTTTAATTTTATATTAATTTATGGTGCAAAAAATAAGTTAATATAGTTAATTAAAAATATTTCAGAAAGCTTCTAGCTCTTGGGTCGCATGTTTTATGTTTTAGCTTTTTTGATACCTATAGCTTTGAAAAGATAATGAACGTCCCGAAACCGAATGCTTTAAAAAATATCTACAACCGAGACTCCTATACTTGTGATATTAAGTATTTTATTGAACAGTTCTGCTTTCATTATCCAATAACACGTCGATTATTTTATTATTTTACTCTTACGTCACGCTCTTTTTAATTTCACTCTAGCGTCCAATTCCGTTCTATTCCATACACAAATACCACAAAAAGAACATAATTTGCAATTTAATTTTCAATCGTGTCAACCATTCCGAAATATAAAATATTATAAGATAAATATATAATAAATATGTACTGGCATCACCTACGTGCTGATTTCGTCTTCCAGCCCGCTTGGTTTTCTTCCAAACATACGGCACGTCTTTATTAATACCATTTAATTAAAGAAACTGTCACAAAGTGTAAGCTTTCAATTCCATTCCGTTCCACGAGCAAACCGCTCGATTGATATATTGAGCGCAGATACAGGACTTGCTTATACACTTCTTGATTATTAATGAATGGACGACTAATTAATATAAATAATGCTTAATAATCCTAATTAGCAATGAACTCGTTATTTATAGATGAATGGATTTAATTCGACGGCTGTTGTTCAAACAAACAAATCCTACCTTGTTAAAGAAGTTGCTAATTAACGCCAAAGATTTATTGACCATTAAATTGTTTTGTGGTTTGGGTGGCATTAACTCATCATGGTAGCGCACTGACACACACGAGTGCACACATATTGTTATTGTTACAAATCCAGCAAATATGCCCAAATCTTTCTTCAATATATCTAATAATTACATTTTTTGATGTAGAAACAATATGTTAACCAATATGTTTTACTTTTAAAATGACGTATTTACAAAAATATAAATATGTTAAGTTTGTCTGTTTGAATACACTGACATCAAGGATTACCAGTCACCATTACCATTAATTATTAAAAATATTACGAACCAAGTAAATCTGGTCACTCGATCAAATAATTAATTGTGTTTGTTATTTAATGTAGTATAATTCAAATTCAAATTCAAAATCATTTAATCATATAGGTATTCAGTAAATACACTTATAAGCGTCATTTTTTGCTTCTACCACCGTTTCGAAAAGGTGCTTTAACAATGAGGAGAAGAAACGGCGAAAGAAACTCCTCAGCACATCTTTTAAACAACATATTTTAACATTAGTGCTGTGTACCCTCTCATTAAATATATACTTACATGACCAGTAACATAAGCAATTTGCCCATAGCCACAACGGGCTCCGTCTGAAATAACTCGAAATTAAATTGATTTATAAAATAAACAGGTCAGTCTCAATAGCCTCTACCGGCCCTATTTCTACACATCAGTTCAGAGGCAGACAAAGAAAATCAAATATTGGTTATTTATGACATATGAACGAGGGTGGGTGATATATTTTTAATATCGAGACTCGTCCAATAGATATTGTAAGTACGACTTGGTACGCCGTGTCAATTTTCAATTATGTCGATATTGGGCTGTCTAGACTAGGTATCTTGCCTTTTTCTTTCTAGATTTTCGGTTATTTAGTAAATAAATTATTACTACAGTCGGTGCGCAAAGTTTTACATGTCCTAAATAATGTAAATCTCCTATTTAAGGATTCAGAAATGAGTCATTTTTTTAAAGTTATATATAGTTTTTTAATTGTATTTTTCCCATAATATTTTATTTCTTTTCCACATTGTAAGGACTTTATCAATGATATTCTAAGTTCGCAAAACGTTTGAAGTAGCAGAAAAGATATATTTTCCATGATCATTTGCAAGATAATATTTCTATTTCTGTGGGTACACGTATAATCTTATTCTGTTTATCCTTAACGGTATATTGAGCTTGAACCTACACATAATTCCTTTTATGAATTTCGGAAATTGGTAATCTTGTTACAATCATAAACTTTTACACACAGAGGTTACATATTTTGGTAGCTTTCATATTAAGAATATATTTTTGTTTAAAGGAAAATATTTACAAAACAAAAAACAAATATAGTAAGAAATTTGCCTTTATAGTATATTTTTGAACTGTCTAATACTGGAATTTAAAAAACGCGTTAAAGTATAACTTCCAGTTATGTCTCGATAGATGTTGTTGGCCGGTATATGTCTAAATATACCGATAACTAACGATATTTTGTCTAAATTGTTAAAACTGTTTTGACCTTGTATTCTTAAATGCATCTGTCAGCAGCGCCTATTGTAAAGAAAGAAGATTCTACATTTGGCAAATTTTAATTTTTTAGATTAGATATTTATAACAATAATATTTTTTTATTCAGATCATAATAAGTTCATACTTTTGTTAGTAATAATATTTATTAATCAACCAGTACTACTACTACTACTAAAAAACTAAACGTAACCTTAAAGACTAAGTTAATCCAACGAACGGTCGCGTTTGCACCGTTCCAGCACCCCCAGAGAGAACTGTCCAGTTTATATGCCAATGTACTGAGGATGACGTTTGAACTGCTTACGAATCAACTTATCACGGAGACAGCACGATTTGCGCACGACCGCACAGAAATCGTTTACGCGAGCATCCGCAAACATTGCCGAAGTACTGCAGAGGTGTGCTATTCCCAACACTACCCTTAGCACATTATTGTACTGAACCCGTAGACCGTCAAAGATCCGCTGTGTATAGCTGGTTCACAGACTGCACACGTAAAAGTTTTGGTAGTGTCAAAATAGTGTCAATTTAACACGGTTTGTGCAACGTCCAAATTTGTGACCCAGTATAATGCCTCAAATCGATAGCTTCTGACGCTCCCTTTCGATGTCTCCCTCTTTTATAACGTGTCTAAGGTCCCTGAACTTAGTTGCTTGCTCCGGTGGAGACCCACACAGTGCAAAAGATGGCATAAATGAGATAGATATATCTTCCTCTGGATTTGTTGCCGTACCAGTAACGGTAAAGTAATATCAGCTCCGGTCTTAAGCTCGTCTTTGATCGCAGCTTGTGCCACATAACCTGATATGGCAAAATCAAAGGCTTTAGACTGGTTCAAAAATCACACATATACCGGTGTTTTTCTATCACTATTATATCGCACAGTCTGTTTGAGGCAGAGTATCGCACTCTCAGTAGACAATTCGATCTTAAATCCGAACTGGGCCTTATGGATTTAAATAGATTTATTTAAATGTGCACCAAGTAGACTGTATAGTACCTTCGCGATGACTGTCGCTAGGGATATCAGCCAATAATTGGATCGGTCTGTCACATTGCTTATCCTGTTTTTGATAATAGACAAGACCACTTCATCATTATGCAGTTCAGTCTTCATCATTGTGTTCGAGAGATAATTGTGACTAATACATTGATATAGAGTAAGACAAGGACCCTGTAAAGGTGCACCCCTGCATATTTCAAATGCTTCATTCAGGCCAATGTGGCCAGGTGATTTCCCCCGTTTCATTTTCCTAAACACGTTATTCACCTCAGTGAGATGCGTACCAAGTTCTCACAATACAACCCGTTGTCCCGAACATCGTCACCCTTTACACGCTGTCCTCTCAGAGCCACTACTTTAAAATGCGTTTGAATCATTGTTGCTATATTTTGACTTTCACTTCAGTAGTAAGGCTCATAAGTGCTTTCAGTCTATTGATGTGTTGCCCAAACTTGGCACAATATTTAGATTCATGCGAAGTGACAAGTATATTCATTTCAAGGTATTCTTCATTGTCTTGCTACCACTTTAGCTTCCTTTTAACCAACTTTCGTGTTTGACATATGTCTTGATATACATTATTAAACAAGTACTGAAGAGAGTTTGACAGTTAAGATTGTAAAGTGTATTAATTATGTATAAGCGACCAATGCGGCTTCGCAGGAATATAAAAGCGGTTGACAAAGAGAAAATCGTACTGAATCTCTATCTATATATGGGTTATGGGTTTAGAAAGGTGCAGATTGCGGTTTATTTTATTTTTAAATCAGTTATTAAAAAATCCTTCTGTACTCAGTATCTGTTCTATTCGGTATTCAGTACATTAATCAATTAAAGTCAATCTCGAGGCAGTTTCAAGGGTTTAGCACAGAATAAACCAAAATTAGATTAAAAAAATACCATAACGGGTACTTCAACGTGTCAAATAAACAATTTTATAACCTAATCAAGTTAAAAGCTTTTGAAACCGCGTCGAAGCCTTTACAAACATGAAATAAAGTTTATTTGTTTGCTTTAAAATAGCGGGTGGTTTCGTCCCGCCCTAATGTTTGTACTGCTAGTTTATATATTATTCATATTGGAGTTACCACCTCAAACATTGAAATAAATATATTAAAATCCACTTTTGTTGTAACATCGATATTACGTAATATATTGTGATGGTCATTTATCTTTCTTGCCAGTGCAAATATAGATAAATGATCTTAGTAAAAATATCTATAAAATTATCGATATATAGGTATATTATAATGGTAATATTATTTATAACAGCCAAAATCATTTTTTTTTAATTTTGCCTGGAGGTCTATTTGTATTAGAAACTACTAAACAGAGTTGATGTAATTTGGTATATTTGTAATTAATACAACGAGTCAATGTCGCAAAAACATTTTAAACTGCAGAATATTAAATTAAAATTAGTATAGACATTCTGTTAGGAGGTAAACTACAGCCATTGCAATAGATGATTGTGTCGGATGGAAAGCGTCGCTGTCGCCACGGTCAGATATCTTCGCGGGTGGATAGACGAGTATTCCACAAGATTTCTCTCAGCAATAACTATGAACGAAACATTTAATATTTCTTAGCAGAGAGGTACTAGTCTCTAGCATGGTTTAAACACAAGTGAATTCTGAGGTGTGATGAGTGTTGAGACGTAGCAACGGGGCTGCAATGACACGCGCCGCGTTCCCTTTAGCAACTATATTCATAACAGTCCCCGGCAAAAATGTTTCTTACAATGGAACTAACATAAAAATTGTTAAATGCCCGATAAAAATCAATAAAGTTTGTAAATATGTATGTATCACACAAGGTATACCTATTTCATATAAATTACAGGAAGGATTTTAGCTTAAAATTAAAAAAAATATATTTAGTACTAGCAAATCGCCTGCATTGTTTTAGGACTCGTTCTAATAACAAACACATAAATTAATTTATATTTTTCCGGGACCACTAACGGTGGGGATTTGTTGAAGCGATGGCGTAGTTTGACATGAAAAAAGTGTTTATAAAAACCAACTTCTAATAAATATTATTTTGAATTTAATTCCAATATAACTTTTTTATTTCCTCATATTTTCTTATTTTTTCCTCAGCGCTAAGCAGAAAACTCCGGGATCTCCATAGGAACGCTACCGGAGTCCTCTTAGCGTGGTGCCCCTGTCGGACTCTGCTCGGCAGGGACAACAATTGCCGTCCCGCACCATCCGATTTTAATGATGGTATGCGGCCACATGTATTGTCGTTCTTCCCGGGGTCGCTAGCCGAAAGGTTCGAGATCCCACTCTTACCGCCCGCAACCCAGGAAGTCCCCTTTTAGTCGTCTGTTACGACAGGCACACGTAGCTCTTGTTTTGCTCCCGAGCTACAGGGACATAATAAAGATCCTAATATAATAGCTTTTCCCCATTAATATTTCATGTAATGAAAATGTCAGTCATAATTTTATTATGAGTATAGATAACATATTTGTTGCTGTAAAATCTCTTTTTCTTTTTTTGCTTTGTTCTAAGAATGTTTTAACAATCTAGAAGATCTATCCAGAACACTAGGATAAGTGTAGGAATTACACAGGGATCTGGAACTGTCAAATACTCCTATGTAAGCCTAATGGCCAAAACGGATCCCAGACAATAATCCCATAATAGTTTAGTCATGTCCGTCCTTATGTCACAATCGCATTTTACTTTGAGACTTCGCGATACATAGGAGTTTGGCCGTCGTCCAAAACCATGTATTCTGAATTTGTAAAATTGCGAATATGTAGTAAAATTGCACCCGTATTGGGTGACCTAGAATATTCCCCTCAATTCCATGATGGTACAACAGGGTGTCGTAAGAGGCGACAGTAGCCAGCCTACTTGGTGGTGGGGCTCCCCTACATAAGTATGAAAAAAAAAGTGTTCATTCAATATACGAAACATTAAACTTTAATGTATGGAAAAATTTACAGATTTCGTGCCTCACACGACTATCGAGCACATTGGAAATGAATCTACGGAATTCAAAAAAATATTTTTTAAAAAAGGTCAGGCTACAGGGCAAACCCTTAACCCGATCGTCTTTTTTTTAGCCTCAATTGTGGCTGACTGAATTGTCCAGAGGAAATTTTCTCAAATTTTTGCTATCATTCTTCGGTTCCAAAATATCAAGCGCCAAAATCAAAAATTCGAATAAAAATTGAATTTTTTTTTCACTATTTCTGCCATAGCTTTTTTCGTTTTTGATTTGCTCGAATAATTCTTTTTGCACCTTACAATTCTGGTGAATACGGGTCTTTTGAGCCTTTTTTGAATATAATATCTTCACAACTCTCCGAGTTATAAGGGGATCGCATTTTTTCGTGAAATCGGAGCTTACACTGGAGCGAACGAAAAGACATTTCCAATGTCAAAAGGAAAAATACATTTCTATTCTAATAATAACATTGTAACGGAGTCAATCTATACTAATATTGTAAATGTGAAAGTAACTCTGTCTGTCTGTTAGTCATTTGGTACAGAGATTAACTAGACCTTGAGAAAGGACATAGGCTACTTTTTATTGCTAAAAAAGGGGTTGAAATAGGGGATGAAAATTTGTATGGAAGTTCGTCAGAAGTTAAAGTCATGGAAATTGGTGGTAAGCACTTTGGTTAAATACTAATTAACATGTATTACAGGATTTTGAAAAATTTCAACCCTTAGTAGTAGAAGAAGGGGATGAAAATTATATGGCGACTTGATTAAAACTTAATTTGCGTAAATACTGTTTAAATAAAAGAAAGATTTACGTTTTTTTTCATTTTTTAATATTCATCCTCGGAGGATGTAAAAGAGGGGATGAAAGTTTTCTAACAAACGCATACCGAGTCGAAACTGCTACACTTAGAAACTTGAAATTTCGACTCTAGATTTCATTTGTAACGTTAACTTCAAATAAAAAAGGAAACGTTAAATATGAAAACAGGCAGTAAGAAACAACGGGAAAAAAACCCTTAGTAGTAGAAATAGGGGATGAAAGTTTGTATGGTGACTTAGTGAAAACTTAATTAATTTGCTTAAAGCTTTATATAAATACCTACAGACCAGGGATGTTATGGAGCTCCGTAACCGTAACCAAAACTATCGGATATCCGAGATATATCCGTAACCGTAATCGAATCTAATAAAAAAGTTCCGGATAATTTCTGATAGCGGCAGTCTAAATAAAATACGGTGTGACAGATGTTCGCCGGCCGAGCCGACGCGCTAGCCGCGTCGTTACAATATTAGGCAGTTTATTGTTTTTTCTGTGACGGTAATACTGCATTATAAATAGAAATAAAGTCAAACTGTTACTGTTGAGTGTTTACTGTTACTGCTGTGTTTTTATTTTTTTTCCAAGCTGTAAATCATCTAATATCCGTAACCGAAACTATCCGAAAAAATCGGATAATCCTACTAATATTATAAATGCGAAAGTTTGTGAGGATGGATGAATGTATGTTTGTTATTCTTACACGCAAAAACTACTGATCGGATGTAGATGAAACTTTACAGTAATATAGCTTATAATTATATTAAAATAACACATTGGCTACAAATTATAAAGATTTTGTGTAATTTGGCCATAATATAATCATAAATATCAATTAAGTCGGAAAATATCCTGCTCTCTGAGAGCTATCCCGGCGTGCGCTGCGTAAACCTTTGGAGTTACACGAAGATAATGTATCGTAGGATTGTTTGTCTTAAATAGTTCTGAATAAAAGTCCGTGACAGCATATATCTACCTTTCAATTAAAAGCCACTATATCCAAATTAGTGAGTCATAAATACATTAAAATTGGATACTTTTTTTAAAATGCACATTTTACAATAATATTCAAATTCTTATCAAAATTTATACATTTGTCGCTTTTAGTATTTGATGTAGATCAATTTTGTCTTTTACATAAATTCATTTGGAGGAATAATTTTAAAGTTATCACGATAAGATCGACCTGAATGGAGCACCATTAAGAGTCTACTATAAGTCAGCGCGGGACGCAAAGCGCGACATCATTGACGGTTGCCCTTATTTTGCGGTTTTTAGCTAATTCGATCCCCGAAGCGATTTATTACTCAGTGCAGTACAGTACAGTTACTTTGTGTGACAGAGCAAATTCCACGCAGGCGAAGCCGCGGGCAAAAGCTAGTTACATATATATTTTTACATTTTAATACATGTAGGTGTTTGTTATCGATATCGAAGTCAAATGTGTTTTTTTGGAATACTTGTTTCTCTGTTCCTATCAGTCTGTCAGACTATTAGTCTGTCAATCTGTCAATCTGTCGGTCTATAAAAATATCAGACTATAAAAGTGAATGTGACCGTTCTATTAAGAAGACAGTAAATAAAATTCTAAATGTCTGGCTGCAGCTGATGTAAATCAGTACACAACGGGAGAATGATTTTAATTTCGACAGCTTTGTATAAATTAATATTTATGAGTTTAGAAAAACAGCTATTGGGAATTATAAAATGTTCTACGTTTACATGGATAAAAATAAATTTTGAATGTACTTAGGCTTTCTGTAGAGGCCAAAATATTTTTTTTTTGGGATTTTTGTTTCTTTCATATATCAGTCGATTGGTCAATCGGTCTGAGTGTCTGTTTGTGTACATATCACGTAAAATCATTATACTGTTTTATATGACACTTGGCTTGTTTATGAATATTATTGTCATTATCTTTCAATTTGGGAAATGCGTCTGCTTCCGCGGAATCGTTAATAATATTTAGTGTGGACATTTTGTTAAGTAGGGCCAATAAATATGTTTTGACTGCTTTTCTATAGCTGTTTTAATAAATTAATAGGTATAATTCTCATAGATGGAACTAAGGAAAGTGACTGCTAAAACTATAAAATTGGCCAAAGGAGCAATTTGTTTGAGGCCTGAAAAAATTAATAACATTCGTTTATATTGTGAGTGCTCATGTGTGTGTTGTCTGGGTTTTTTATGTGTGAAATATTTAGTAATGTAATTTTTGTTTCGAAGAAAAACAAGAACAAATAAATAATAAGCAAGAAACAATAAATGAGTGTACATGCTATTGAAATAAAATATAGAAAACCGTCATTAATGATATCAAAACAACGACTCAAACTACAGACTGTGTTAAACAGACTACACTAGTGTACTTCTTTCATTAACATAAACTCGCTACGTGCAGTGCAATGACTCCACCCATGCAACAAAAATAGACACCTACGGTATTTGTAATAAACCAGCGTTTTAAGTGCACAATGAATTGTGTTTAAAGTGTTTTCTTTTGGAGCTATTAATAAATCAATCGTCTTAAATCGACCACTAACCAGATAAAGAGGGGTAAACACGGATATACGTAACAGAGAACTATACTATGTTGTGATACACAAAAGCCTTTACGAATATTTTGTAATAGGTACTCATTTTGTTTTTTGTCGCTATGTACCTTAAATCGCTCGACAACATTGACAACGAGGTAACGTTGTAAACACTTATTGATCGAAAACTTTCGACATGATGAGGCATTACGTAAAATGGGATAACAATATTGTTGAAGTTTCCCAAACGCTGTCCAGCCGAATTGGATTTTTCGAGGGACATTTTTCTCAAAAAATGGATTTACCCATCTGGGTCATTTATTCTGGATAAATGTTGTCTTCGACAATGTCGAGAGCACCACCCTGAATAACGACACATTATAACCAGGTTCTATGTATACATATACTAATTTTAAAATTTTAAAGCGGTCAAATCTAAACATTGAATGTTTTTTTTTGTAATTTTTTATAATACTTTAATAACAATGAATTTCCGCAAGTAACGCCTGATACTATCAACTATAATTTTTTATAATTTTTTTTAGGTAGGCTTTGTTGATCATCATTTTAATTTTATTTTTGCCCGTCTGTTTGTCTAACTGTCTGATCATGTATCAAACTAAAACCACTAAACAAGTTTGAATGTTACTCAGCATATTAGTAACATATTAGGGGGTCTTCATCTAGGTTACTTTTCATATCGGGCAATGGATCAATTCCCGCGAAATCGGAAATACAAGTTAATATGGACATTTTACATAAAGAGGGCAGTAAATAAAATTTTGACTGCCTGACTTTACCTAATATAATGAATTAATGTGCCTTTAATTCATATAAGTAAAAAATACATTCTTAAAACAATGGGGCTACTAATTCTAAATGTAAGATGTAGGTGTAGGTTTTGCATCGTATGCACTTTATAAATATTTTAATGCACCTTACAAAGGTTTTTATTAAATTTTTATACTCTCAAAGTTCTTATTTTACGTTTCTTTGTATGTTCATCACGTGTACGGAATCATAATTATGACAATAACAGTTTAAAACTCGGATAACGGGCCCATATAAAATACACGAACGACGATCTACAGAATTACTTTTTGTCTAGGTATCTAGGTAGCGTTATTTTGATGTTATTATCACACTCTGGGGTTAGGTCTCGCCGCTCAGACTCGCGCATCTTCTTGCGAAGTCACGTTCTATAGTTATGAGCTCAACAAAACATAGATAGATCACCTTTTTATGCAAATGCCACACTACTTGTGCCATTGTGAACATGCTTCAAATGTGAACGAACAAGAAGCTAAGCCAATTATTTATACTAAGGAATGAAATTGACAAATCCATATAAGTTATATATAAAAGTCGCAGGCCCCATACTTTTAGTTTTGAGTTCCCAAAACTCCATTTGTAATTCTGCTGAACAGCTATTAAGTTAGTAGCCAGTAACTTTCTGTTTCAGCGATATAGTTTTTTGGATTAACAACATTACTTCACAAATAAGACATAGTCGAAAGTTATTAAGCTTATTAATTTACTGGTGTAACCGTCTTCCCAAAATGAGGGTGTTAAATCTATCTATTATTTCATAGTTATACCGAATTTTTACTCGTACAAAATTGTTTCATTTCCGTTGAATAATTATGTATAGTATTTATTACATCCGTATTACTACGATGCTCTTGCTTTTAGAGCTTAAAATCTTTATAGGTTGCAGCCAAGGGCGTGCCGACAGGTCGACCTTGTCCAAAGGCCAATTGTTTTCTCCCATAAAACATCCATTTTATAGGTACAGACTAAACGACTGTGTACAGCGTTCACTCAACAGTTTATAGCCACTGTTTAATATGTTTTTGTTCACGATGACGTTCCCAGGTTTCGACGTCACCACATTTATAAGATATATATGATGTGGGATGTAAACAAATCAGCAAAGGGATTTGGTGTGTACGGTTTTCTATACATAATTTAGTTGCAGCTAACCTGACCTGCCCGCTGCACACATCTGACTGTGCTGACCAACGGACGCTTGACGTTATGTTTGTGTGTATGTTTCTGTGTACGTTGTTGAAAAGTTTAAGAGCGTCCTTACAAGCCAGTTTACAGCTAGCTATATGGTTAACGAATGGCCTTTTCAGCGCTTAAACGCACGGTTATTGCGTAATCTTGTAAAGTGTTATAAGTAAAATATTTAGAGATTTAGAAGATAGCATGTATTCAAGAATTCCTGGCGGTTACAATGACTATAATACAGGAGTTACAAGATTAAGAAACTAAAAAGGTCACTTGTGAGTAGGAAAGTAGGCCCGTCGCTTCTCTGGCGTGTAGCGCGCAGAGGCTTTGCAGACAAGAACGTGCGTTTAGGGCGCACGAGACGATTGGAGTCCCCAGCGTTCAGCGCACGGAGACTTCGGCGACTGGAGCGTGCGTTAATACGCACAAGACGTGTGGATTATCCGGTAATCAGCACATGAAGACCGCCTTGACCAAGCGTGCGTTAGGGCGCACGAAATAAATAGATCCCGGAGTCGGAAAGTAACAAAAGATTTCCGGCTAGAAGTGCGAGACTGTTTCGTATCGTAATTGTGACTCCACCCGCGAGACTGTTCCGATAGAGACTTTCAGCATGAGACTCCTTCAAGATTCCAGTGTTGTGACCCACACGCGAGAGACTGTGTCGAGATCCAAGAGTTGCGACCCACACGCGAGAGCCTGTTCGTGTCGTCACAGCTCGCCTTTTATATGTCGAATCTTCTGGAATGATTCTCTTCTTGTGTTCTATTTACAAATTTAAAATTTCTATTGAGCCTAATAAATAACATTACCAAAAAGGATAAAAATTATACAAATTAAAAATGAAAGTTATCATGATGACAATAATTTAGAGGACATTTGTCAAATATTTCACAACAATAACAAAACATTAAACCTAATAAAATATATAAAGAAATTACAGAATAAATCGATAAAAGATACAGGAAATTATAAAAGAAGTTAAGTATTATAAGCGATACAACCAAAGGAGTATTATAAGAGATACAAACTGTGTGAGTACCAAAATACTAGATATAAAAACATGTGACGACCCCGTAGCCCAGTTGGTAGTGACCCTGCCTGCCGAGCGTGGGGTCCCGGGTTCGATTCCCGGCCGGGGCAGATATTTATGTGACAGATAAATGTTTGTTCTCGGGTCATGGGTGTTTGTGATGTGATAATTGTGTATGTCCATGCCACCCGCAACACAGGGAATCCTAGTGCGGGGGTGTGAGTGTGTAAATGTTTATTTATTTTTATTTTATTATTTATGTAAGTATTTAAATACTACAGAGTATAAAAATATTAAGTTTATGGTTAATTTAAATACAGTGAATGAATTAAATGAAATAACATCCTGCACATACCTCTAATGATCACTTGCTTTATGGAAGGAAAACATAGTGAGAAAATCTGCATACCTGTGATTTTCCATAATGTTATTAAAGGTGTATTATTATATTTTTTATAGAATATTTAATTTTCAAATAAACATAAAAATATAAAAGTTTACACACTCACACCGGCCAGGATTCCCTATGTTGCGGATGGCATGGTCATACACAAATATGATATTACAAACACCTCTGACCCGAGCACAAACATTTATCTGTCACATAAATGTCTGCCCCGGCCGGGAATCGAACCTGGACCCTTCGCTCGGCAGGCAGGGTCACTACTAACTGGGCTATGGGGTCGTCACGTTTAAAACGTTCAACGGAAATCAACAAGGACTACAATTTGTATCCAAAGTGAGTGGAGGAGAAATGTTTTGAATTATTTCGCTGTAAGTTCAGAAGAGGAAGGTAAAATATGTAAACCATTACGATACATTTACTTTTACTAGCTAACACCATGTTTTTTCACATGAATATTTTGAGAAGAGGGTAGATTGAAAACATCTACGCTTACACTATAAACAAAGAATATGAATTTTGTGACTTTGTGTATACACATAAGGTAATCTCCGATACTAAAGCATTTATGTCACAATTCTTTTACCGTTTGAAAAATACATTAATTATTCCGGCATTAGACCTAGGGATGTCATGTAAAATACAAATATAAATTAGCTAGTCAATATTGGTTAATAGTATTTAGAAATTAATATGGGTTATACTTACGTGATATCTACTTAGATAGTTGTTTAACCCGAACGAAGTAGCCGGATTACCAGTTCAGTAATAAATCTAGACAATTACGAAGGGCGATCTAGTGCCTAAAGGCATTCTCGCTATAACTATAGTGTGTATTGGGGACATACTCATGTTTTTTTGAGGAGTTCTTGTGATAGTTCCGGGTAGCACACTTTAGCGTAGTCACGTAAGGGTAGGTAGTTAATAAAAGGTTAGTACAAAATGTTGAGGATATTACCATAAATACACACGGATAATAGCGATTGATCCAGTTGGACAAAGTGCGGAAAAGAGCGCAGTGAAAATTTGGCAAAGAACAAAATTTCTCAGGTGTCTCTCGAGAGAGCACGTGCAGTTGTTAGCCGTGTCGTTCTTGTTAGATAGTAGTTGATAAACCCTCGAATTTTCCACTCTCGCCAACTAACATTGTCACCGATTTGCACTACAGCAATAAAGTAAAATACATTCAAAACCTTGTCAATTACGAAGAAATTCCATTTGTGGCTTGTTGATTAAAGCAAATTTTTCAGATACACGATACATATTCCTTACTTAGAAGGTCTAAATTACACTCTCAACGAACATAGAAATATATATTAAAATATGGTAATATGTTTTTCCGTCAATATTGGAGACGGAGATATCCAAAAAGGCTGGAGACTTGGCGTAAGGGAGGTATCAATGCGTTTAATCAGGTTCACGTAACTTGACTATTGAGGTGGTCGTACGAAGACAGTAGGTGCTTTTTGGGCACCTACGAACCACGCATATTTGCACGTTCCCAAAATGGCAGGATCTCGTGTGGTCATCGAGGTTCTTGCAAGGATCAGCAACATTGATTTAACCGTGACACGATTACCAGCTCCGATAATAAATCCCATCTTGTCATTACAGTAATGTATGAGGATGTGTATTTTAACCATCACGGAATTGTCTACAAAATTAACAGCTTCGATATAAAACTAATTGCTCGTTACACCATATTCCTAGCTGGAGATTTATGGACGATTACTCTCGCTCAGAGTTCGATAATGTTCAGATTAAATTAGTGCGAAACGTAAATTATAGTCGTTATTTTCTGTTAAGAATAACACACCTGTTATATCATTATTTATATCTTTAAACATGAAGTCTTTTTTTATCTCTGAATTTATTCGTCTGTTAATAATTATTTTGAGAGTTTGGTATGTTTTGGTGTAAAATATTTTTTTAATACACATTTCATGTAACTTTGAATTAGTTACCTACTGTACACTGAACCAGCTAAGTGTTCCGTAGTGTTTGGGCAAATATCAACACAAAAATGATCTCATCAAATTTACTTTGACACATGAAATGCACAAATAGACGCATGAATAGTTAGATAACATGATATTTATTCGTCTCAGTTAATGGAACTAACGCATTCTAAGCTAAAGTCAAAAGTATTATAACACTGGTTAAGTACTTGAATTAAGTAAATTTTCTCTGTATTTGTGAGTGATGCATGTTTTCCTTGCTGCTTTTTAACTCGGGGTCTGTATAAGGTCCTGCACTTTCTACAAATAAGGTACCCTCTCCCAAGTGTACTAAATAAAAAATACGTAACAGGGCCAACCTGAGATTTCGAAAACTAATTTAAACCCTTTAAAATAATTTGTACAGGAATTCAAATCGCTCTTCTCTTTTTTCCTAAGAACTTATATATTGAACACTCATTGTAAGCGTCAGTGATTCCTACATTCTTGTTACTTAAGTACAAAATTCTTAAAAGAACTTGTTTCAGAACAGAAATACAAAGCAAATGTTCCGCTCCAAGTGTAGGTATTATATATATATATATTATTTATATAGCACAACATATTACAATTTAGTGTTAAATAAGAAAACTCAAATATAGGAGCAAAGCAAATATAATTATAGCTGAGATACTCAATTTTAGAAATAAGGTTTAAGTACTTATAACACTTTCTGAAATGTATCCAACAGGAAACTTAGTATAAATTCCCTGATGGATATAGTGTCAAAAGTAAAATTATTAACATACCCTCCCTAACGCGTTTGGTTTTGTATTTCAGTATGTGTACTCAGTCACAACAGAGAAACAATGACGCAAATTAAAACAAATACTTATCATTTCACTAAAATAAGACTATTCATAATTATTCCAGCAAAGGATAAATTGCCTTAGTTCGAAGGATCTCTTGACAGGTTGATAGATAACATTTGACGCTAAAACATTCATCTATTTACTTTCCGTCTGGTTTTTTACTTTCTACCTTGACGATATTTAGGATTTACGTACAATAGTGTTAAAATTCTTGGATTATGGCTTGATCTGTAATTAAATCTAACAAGGGATTATTTTACGCAAGGAGAGGTGTGGGTGGTACTGTAACAAAATTCATCAACAAATTATTTTCCGTGCACGATTTTTACTTTCTTCTTTTCAGTTCAATTTTCTTCCACCCTTTTGCTTTGTGGATTTCAAGTCAACAGCCACTTGTGAACTTTCCAATCGTATTATAGTATCAAATTAACTGTTTTATAGTATCAAACTAACCATTTTAAAGTGTCAAATTTTCACAGGAATATTTTAATTGAAACATTTCTGAATTTAAAGGTTGTTTCCAAAATTTCTGTATCAGATTTATCTTTTTTAATTACCTTAAATCCGTAAACAAATTTGCTGATAGTTTTTAAAACGATATTAAAAACTTTTTTCGTGCTTCGGCGCTTCAAATTCAAATTCAAATTCAAAATCATTTAATCATATAGGTATTTAGTAAATACACTTATGAACGTCACTTTTTGCTTATACCACCGTTTGGAAAAGGTGCTTTAACAATGAGGAGAAGAAACGGCGAAAGAAACTCCTCAGCACATCTTTTAAACAACATATGGTAATTACAAAAGTTTAAAATTTAAACCTGTGTGGAACTGGTTTCAACACTAATTTTGTCCAGGCATCCTTGTCATTCATGTACTCATCTATACTATAATATCCCTTGCCTATAAGTTGTGTTTTAATGCGACGCTTAAAAGTTCCAATGGGCAACTCGCATAACGACTTAGGAATCTTATTGTAAAAACGATCTCCAAGCCCCATAAAGGAACGCTGAACCTTTTGAAGACGAAATGCAGATGTAACCAAATTATACCTATTTCTTGTTTGATGATTGTGTGTATCACTTTTCTGCTTATACGTATTTTTTTTTTTTAATAAATACTAAATTACTATATATATACTGACTGGCTACGGTGAGTACACCTATTTCTTTAAATTTTTCTCTTAATGACTCACGCGACTTTAATCTGTATATAGTTCTAATTGCTCTTTTATGTAATATAAATATTGAATCAATGTCCGCTGATTTACCCCACATTAGGATACCGTAAGACATAAGACTATGAAAATAGGCAAAATAAACAAGTCTAGCTGTCTCTACATCTGTAATCAGTCTTATCTTCCTAATAGCGTAGACAGACCTACTAAGTTTACTTGCGAGAACCGATATATGGGCGCCCCACTGAAGCGTACTATCTAAGGTGATACCTAAAAAAACTGTGGATTGTTCCATATGTAGTGATTCGTTATTTAATTTAAGGATTTTGCCTACCTTCTGCACATTTGGTAGTGCAAACTCTATACATTTCGTTTTATTGGCATTTAGAACTAAGTTATTTATTGTAAACCAATGCGATACATGAGACAAAGCACTGTTTACATCGTCAAAATTTAATTTATTTCTTTCAGTCTTAAATATTAAAGATGTGTCATCAGCAAAGAGTACAATGTCCGCATGTTTGCTAATAAAATACGGCAAATCGTTAATATAAATCAGAAAAAGGAATGGACCTAGATTAGAGCCCTGTAGAACACCCATAACAATAGACGATCCCGATGATTTGGTATCATTTATACTAACACATTGAACCCTACCCTTCAAATAGGACACAATCAAATTAAGAGCATTGTACTTGACGCCATAGTGACTAAGCTTAAGAAGTAACGATTCGTGCTCAACACAATCACATGCTTTGGACAGATCGCAAAAAACACCTGTAGTATTCTGTGATGCCTCCCAGGCCTCGAATATGTGTTTAAGAAGCCTAGCACCTGCATCAGTTGCACTACGACCTTTAGTGAAGCCGTATTGATCATGGTGAAGTAAGTCATTTCTGTTGAAATGTTGAAGCATTTGATTTAGTAAAATCTTTTCAAAAACTTTACTAAGTGTAGGTAAAATAGAAATTGGTCTGTAATTATTACAATCTGATTTATCACCGGATTTAAAAAGCGGAATGACTTTACTATGTTTCATTAGATCCGGAAAAGTACCTAAGTCAAAACACTTATTAAAGATTAGTGTAAGGTGGGGGGCTATGACATCTATTACATTATTTATAATTTTAACTGATACTCCCCATAGGTCACCAATATTTTTAACATTTAGTGACCGAAAAGTTTTAACTACTTCTAATGCTGTAGTATGTTTAAATTCAATTAAAACTGAATGTAGTATTCAGTAACATATTTTCTTAATAAATTAAAAGCTTCGTCCGGCGATGAAGTTAGAGAATTAGTCAACGTAACAGGTATATTTTTAAAATAATTTTCAAAAGCTGCTGCTACCCCATGATCAGATGTGATTTTAATGTTATTTATCACCAACTCCTATTTTAGGTCGCATAATTTATTCATTCCGGTCTCATTACTAATAACATTCCACGTAGTTTTAATTTTATTATTAGAATTTTGAATTTTTTCCCTAATATATATTGCTTTAGCTTGAATGCAAACTGATTTAAAAAATTTAGAATAAGTCTTGACATGCTCGAGAAAAGGCGGTGCCCTATTGAATTGTTTTTCACCATACAATTCATACAACTTACTTCTGCTTTTAAAAATACCTGGTGTTGCCCAATCACTGAATTTATATTTTTTACTCACATCTATATATTTATATTTAAATATTTTATTATACTCTGAATCTATGGTATTAAATAGTGCGGTATATAGACCATCGGGATCACTCTGTTCCAAGGGTAGAGTTCCGCGGATTCTGGCACAGAATCCAGCTGTAAAGCGCAGTATCTTTAGTTATAGGCCTATATTTGATTAATTGTTTATTTTTATAAACAAATTCTTCAAATCCAATCCAAATCCAATATCCCTCGTTCGCCAGTTTCCTCTATTTGATATCTGCCATCCGACCCCTTAACGAAAACTGCGAAATTTTTACTAGAGTTCTGCTTTGCCGGCCTCATGTACCGTCACATACCAATCTTTTATTATTCCGAATTGTTACAAAGTATTTGTTACATATGTTTCCTACATTTGGATGAAAATTTGATTTACATAACTTCTTGTAACATATTATACTTTACCTGTAGTATTGCTGTAGCTTTCATAAACTCACTTCAATACTCCGATGGCAGATAGATTCCGAGATATATGTAGATAAATTCATTACTGTTTTCATCTTATCTTGGTTCATGTTTCATCATGGTGCTATCAAAAACAAAATTATCATCAGGCCAATTACACAACTATTATTTATTATATTACCTTTTTACAATAAGTTTCCAAAGTTGATACGTGAGTTACCCATTGGAAGTTTTCAGCGACGCGTTAAAGCACAACTTATAGGTAAAGGATATTATAGTATAGATAATAATAATAATAGTGTTGAAACCAGTTCCGCACAGGATTAAACTTATGTAATTACCATGTGTTGTCTTAAAAGTTGTGTTGAGGAATTTCTTTCGCCGTTTCTTCTCCTCATTGTTAAAGCATCTTTTCGAAACGGTAGTGATTGATTGTGACACGACTAAATGATTTTGAATTTGAATATGAAAAAGATTATATAGCACAGAATTATTACTCTCATATATACTATAATGACACAGAATAAAAAGCATTTACCATCTATAGTGCATACAATCTAAGACCCGAAATATGCAGCGAACACAGTTCATACAACTAGGTCAAAATATCGGTATATAATATACATATCATACATATATTTACTAAAATCGATATAATCCACTATTAACTAACTTTAAAATTATATGACACTATTGCCTGTCAAGTAAATATGCTCCGGCCGGAAATTACCATCGATATTACTTAGTTGTCAGTGTAAGTTATATATAACTGTCAACTGAGCTTCCTTATTTCTTAAAATTTACGCTGCACAAGGACAACCTTAACCAGGTTTAAATAGCAGTCCATCAGTTCTGTCATTTGTTCTATCCTTCTTATCACAACCCACAAACCAAGAGTGACCAAGTGAAGAGTGGCCAAGTGTAGGTTACAAGGGTAAAGAATAAGTTAAATAAGTGGAATCCTGCATACACCTTCCCATTTTTATAACTTATGTAGGTACGTGCAATATATTATTTGTAACTCGCTTCGGTGAAGGTGAACAATGTAAGGAACCCGGTATAATTTGGAATTCTCCATAGTATTATCATAGTTTGAAACCTGCTAATGCCCACTTGACTATTGTCAATGAAGATAATTTTGCTTACCTAATGACCATTCGAAAAGCCATAAATTGTTAAACTAAAGCAGTTACTAGTTGGCAAAATGTTTTACATGTGTTATTTTATCTAGTTATAGCCTAAAAATTGCATTTGATTGATGTGCAAACTAGTTTCAGGCTTCGAACACATGTTCCCCTTACGAGAGTCTATATTTCGACCCAATAGCATAGCACTGAAACACAGACCTAAGGAAAAATAGATATAAAGTAACATAGTAATTTACTGCCTGTTATCATAAATTAGTTACCACATGCAAAACACTAATATAAATCTACGCAATAAGATTTAATATTACATGAGGTTCTGCAAATTTGTTTTGGTCTATACGATAGCTTTCACGTTATTCCATAAGTGGTGCTTTAACCACGTTATTAATAAAATCTACATTTCAAATCGAAAAGATTCATGTCACGGAACAATAACTGCCAGACCAGCTACTAGTTAAAGTAATTAGAAAACGTCATGTCGAATCAAAATTACCAATGTGATGTAAAAGATAATGACATAAAATTTGTGTCGGTTCTATCACTGCGCCGTCAATGTCACGATTGCACTCATGAATTAAAGAGTGGATTATATTCTGTCCATGTTTGCGAAAGTAGTTCGTGATTGATACGGCGGGTAACATTTTTATTAACTATTCATAAAATATCACCAGCATGGGCTCTTAGTAATTAGCGGTACTGTGATAGTTAAGTGCCACTGTTTCATAGTTAAAAATCAAGTTCTGTGTTTAATCATCTTGTAAGATTTTTGTAAAATGAATAATAAGCAGTAATTTGATTACTTCATAGACCACTTGGTAATGACCCTGTCTGCCGAGCGAGGGTTCCCGGCTCGATTCAAGGTCGGGGCTGACATTTATGTGTTAGACAAATGCTTTTTCTCAGGTCATGGGTGTAAGTGACATAATATTTATATACTTGTCCAGAGGGTGGTTCTGGCAGTTATCTCTTCGCTAACTGTTGTATATTTTTGAACCACTACGGGTAGGCGACCCCGGACTGCTCTAGCTGCTATTTGTCACCCTCCCCTCTCCTGTGACAGTAGTATCCTTCTTTCCTCTTTTCCTTTCCATCTCCCCACGTAGCGGATGCCTCCCGCTGAGACCAACTGGTGATCTCAGCCAGTGATAAAGCAAAGCAATATCTACATCTAAGCTTGGTACCGCATCATAGGTCTTGCTGATGTCTGGGAACGTTCCTACCTTTCTCCGATTGTAGCGGTCCCCCGTTCCATTGGATCTAGATAGGTCGGAATAAGAGTGCACCTGTGTTTGCGCGCACACTGTCGTTTTAACGTTTCGTGCACTTTAATATCTCCTGCGCACATGACTTGCCTCTGAAAATGGACTCCGATAAGAGCAAAAGACCTACGGCGATGGATGGAGGTAGAGAGGTCTGATTGTGATGCCAATCAGGCTTTGTCTGATGTCTGCGCGTAGGCGGTTCAGGGAAGATGGTCGCTTTACACTGCACTGGGTCAACAGTGTGATTCGGCAGCTCCCTGGACGACGAAGCAGCCGTATTCAGGGAGGCCCTGCTTCCCCCAATCCGGGGAA
Organism: Megathymus violae; assembly: GCA_003671415.1. Classification (NCBI taxonomy): domain Eukaryota; kingdom Metazoa; phylum Arthropoda; class Insecta; order Lepidoptera; family Hesperiidae; genus Megathymus; species Megathymus violae. The sequence goes on along the minus strand of PDGT01000103.1, from coordinate 963,179 downwards.
GGGACCAGACAAGGCGTCCCAAAAAGGCTTGACCCTTCATATTCGGAGGAAGTAACCACGGCTGTCTCTGCATCATCGAAAACGTGGTCAGAAGCACTACCAAAATATTAAAAACAACATTAAATCTCGGAATGTGACTTTTGCGACGTGGAATGTGCGTACCCTGCTTGACACTGACACCAACCTGGGTCCTCCTCGTAAAACTGCCATCGTATCCCGCGAACTCAGACGTTACGGTATGGATATCGCGAATACAGAGTGGCGAAGCGCATCTTCTATTCAGAATTGCAGGATGGCAAGCGGAAATAGGGCGGCCAACTACTGCGTTATAAAGATGTGCTTAAGCGTCACATGAAGCGTCATGCCATTCTGGAGGCATACCGTGAGCACTAAGGTTTCCGAATTTGAGAAAAAACGAAGAAAAGAGCTTGATGTCAAACGGGATGAGCTCAAGGCGCGACCACCTGCGGCCTTTCGTTACAATTTTGTGGGAGGAGTACTGACTAGTAGTGAATGTGGTCGCACATTCACTGCAAAAATCGGATATGTCAGTCATATGAGAGCGCACCAACGAAGCTCTTAATAATCGGACGCCAGTCGCTGTGGCCGAATACGATCAGGATATATATATATATATATATACGTCTATAGGTACCATCCGCAACACAGGGAATCCTAGCGCGGGGATGTGAGTGTGTGAACACACTGTGTGTTATCGTTTGATAACAGCAGGACTTAAGCCAGTTGTCAGTCAGTACGTCACGTCAATGGCGGTTTAAATTTGCTTCTTTTTAGAATAATATCTTTACATACTAGATTTCCTGTAATATTCGTACAGGTGTGAGGTCTATTCATTAGCACTTTGATGATATGAGGGATATAATGGCAAAAAAATTGACTAGTTTAATTGACTCTGGCGTCATTATTGTTATTAGAGAAGATCTGAGCCCAATAGTTTGACAGTTATAGGTATTTTCTATTCGAAGCTGATGAATCCTGTAAGGTAAAGACAATATTTTTAATATAAAAATTTCGTGAAGACAACAAACAAAGTTTTATATCATATAAAAAGTGCTGAAGTGAAGATAGTTTTACCGCGAATCTGAGTATATTAGTGAGTAATGATGCAGTTGCAAACGGCAAATTATTTCGGTATGTACCTATTTCGAGTTGAATTATTGACAGACAAAATTTGATGTCTGACTCCGTCCATTTGCTGGCGTTGAGTTATCTCTTGGAGTATTAACAAATTTATACCTGCCTAAAACGAAAAGAAGTTTCTTTATGATTTGATGGTTTATTTAAGTATTTTTTTAAATATGTTACCAGATGAAGTGTTGGTGTTAATTAGCCTTTTAATTGTTGTTTTTTTCTATTTAACTATAATAGTCGGTAAACCAAGCAGACGGGTCACGCGTGTTAATCGCCGGCCATGGGCTTTAGTGTAAATATGTTATCACCTTGTTAGGCAGGATAACAATCTACCTTTCTACCTATCTAATCTTACAATATTTCTACCATACAAGTGTAGCGCCGGAGTCAAGCGACATTCCTTCCGTCGTTGATCAGAAGGGTGTAGCCATTAGAGTAGGGAAGGTGCAATTGAATATTTAGTAAAGAGATCTCCAGCCAGCATAGATGATTGAAGTCCGGAATTTGAACAAATATTATAATTTTGAAAATTATGGTTCGGGACACTTTACACTTTTTTTATGAAAATAGCCGACAAACGAGCAAACGATCCACCTGATGGTAAACGGCGACCGTCGTCCGTGGACATTAGTAACATCAAAGGCACCACTGATGCCTTAATGGCCAAGAAAGAAGAAGAAAGAAAGTACTGATTCTTAAGCTAATGTTGCCATCGATATATTTTAATTATCATAATTTAAGTTATTGCTTGATTTCAATCACAGTTGATGGTGCGTAGTGTTGCAGCCGTAAATAGTAAAATGCGTTAATTTGATAATTCTGGATTTGAAGTTAGCCGAATTACGATCGAATGGAAACAAGCAAGCTATTTTAGTCCTGCGCGATATGCATAAATACACGAAACGAAGCGCGTTGTCCATACCGTAGGGACGAATGGATGGGTACTCATAATGCGTCAGGCTGTTGAATAGTAGGAGGGAAGTCTTAGGACAGAATTGGAGAGGCCGGCACTCCGCCTGTGTACGAGGCTTTTAACATTGGTCTTAACCGATAACTATTATGTGATTGTATAGTGAAATAATCACACAAAGTAGGAGATGGAAGGATCTTCTTGCACATCGTGTCTAAAAAACTTTGTGACCCGCCGGGACAATAATATGTGTGAGATGGTAAATCGATTGTTTTGTCTATAAACACCCTGGAGCTATTAATTATCGATGTAATTTTACGAGGTTTGCCATTAATGCTCTGATCTTGTAATATCAAATACTCGTAAAACGTGAGTGTAATTCCCAAGTTTCAATATTAGTCCGTGTTCAAATAAACGTGACCAAATATAATAGCGTACGAATGATTGCATCGTATTAGAGCTCAGTTTTGTTATGACGTAACCTTTATATACGAATAAAGTAATCGGGGAGAATGTTGTTCAAGTTGTATAGTTTTAGTCATAAAATAGTAATCATATATGTCAAAGGTCACCTAATATGTCGGTTATAACAGTTGAGGAAGAAAGGTCCTGAAATAGAGCAGTTTGGAGGTCCTGAAGTTTTGTCACAAGGAGTATAGGTTAATGATGACGAATGTTGAACTGACAATTTCAAGACAGGGTTTATCTTTTAGTTCATAAAACTCATAACCGATCAGATTGGTGGTGAAATGTGAAAATTACTTATCTGCGTATAATGGAAATATTGATTCTCAATGAATTTGAACTCGAGTCTGCCAATAATCATAATCTTTATAATAAATAATCGTTGGTTTGTCTATTACTGACCTTTTGAAATATTTAGTCGATTAAGGAAATATACACACAGTATATGTATATGCTCAATCGGTAAGTTAGGGTATTAATAAATGCTCTATTTTTTAAGATTGCCGAAAACCATCTGCAAAGGTATTAAACTATCAGTATTATGGCTAATTGTGAGCCTTCGCTGACTCATTACTCGACAATCTGTCAAATGTATTATAGTGACATACATATAAAGGAACCGGTAATTTAGATTACATCGAGATTATGATTTATCTCCTTGATATAGAATTGGGAACACCGCTATTTTTCAACGTCACTTTTATACCTTTTTGTCATAACATTGAAAGAGAAATGAAATATTATATATTTATTTTTGCTTCTCGAGTTTACCTATACAACTGTATAGGTAAAAAAAAATGTATTTTTTATGCATTAACGCATTTTCAGGAAAGAGTTTATTATTATTATTCAGTTTACCTATACAACTGTATGTATACAACTGTATAGGTAAACTGAATAATAATAATAAACTCTTTCCTGAAAAATGCGTTAATGCATAAAAAATACATTTTTTTTATAATTATTATAATATTTATTACAAAGTGCCATCGCGTAAAATTTTGTGTTACTTGCATCGTTATTAATGGATCCTCCTAACTGGTGCTTCAAAATTTTGTGTGATGGTTTGTATCTAAAGATGTACATTAAAAAACACGATTATATAAAAAAAAACTAAGAAAATACGGTTTCCGAGGGACTTATTGTTTAAAAAAAATTCTACTTCAAACTCGTCACTTCTGAGACTTGATGATTATGGAATACTTTACCTGCACCTAGAGATTTGAATTTATATTTATCCATATAAAATGCAAGTCATGTGTTATGCAATTAAATTTATAGTATTTTGTTAAGCATTTTGTATATCATTTTCCGACATACTTTCTATGTACAGTGCAAGATAATTGAATTTATGAAACTCGCTTTGGAAATCCGCATTACTCGTAGTGTAGCAACGGAACTGAATTTCGGAATTAAATTGGGATAATAAATACTAATTTAATATCAGCGGCTGCTTAATGTCAAGCTCGGAAGAAATATTGAGATTGAAAACTATATGTATTATTATCTGCTTACACCTTTGCTTTGTGTGTTATGCAAATTACAAAAATTTTGTCGAATATTAATTGTAATTATTTATTCTTTATTTGAAGAAATATACAAAAATAAAGAGAAAACAATATTATTTAGAAAACACATATTTGATGTTTATAAATTTGAATATAATTTAATATTCTGACGACCGAAGTTCGATTCCCAGCCGGGGCAGACATTTATGTGATAGATCAATGTTTGTTTTCGGGTCATGGGTGTTTGTTGTGTCATATTTGGGTATATTCATGCCATCCGCAACACAGGAAACACTAACGCGGGAGCGTGGGTGTGTTTAAAAAAATGTATTTTGCTTATATCATGGCACATGAAAGAAGTATTTGCATCTTGTATTCATATTATTATTGTGAATAAATCACTTTGTACATGTCTGTCAGAATCACAGAGATGATGATGCTGTCCAGATACTGTTCGTTAACTTGTGGAATATATTATTATTCTTATTTATGCTGGATAGGAAGTTTTCTTGTGCCTAAGTACCTTAGGCAGGAAGGCCTGATAGTCCTTGTTATTTAATATAGTAAATTAAAAAAATATTATAATCAATTAGATAAAAACGTAAAATCCATGGGCTCTAAAGTTATAGCTTGGAACCATCAACTCGATCAACCTAACTTATAGTATAATTTGAGTGTGATCTCATTTGCTCAGGTCGATAAGAGGTCTCATGAAGTTTAGCTGAGGCATTAGTAATGTGGTTATGTCAATTATGAGTTAGTATGTTGTATCCAAATAAAACTTTTTTATTTCGTTACAGTTCCTATCTTGTGATATTGCGCTGTTATTATTCGTAAACTTGTGAATTATGTTTTGTAACCTGAAGCGAGGTTTGTTACATACATTAAATGTTACATGCAATACTTCATACACCGTGCAATTTACAACCAGAAGAATGGTTGTCTAACCTTTAAACAACTTACTTATATTCCTTCGATCGGCGTTGTCCACTTTGTCATTTGAAGGAAATAATGGATAACTGTCAATCATATAACTAGAGTTAGGTATTTTCAATGTATCGAACAGAAAATATAAATTTAATTCATTGTATTAATCTAAGACTTGTTAGTCTGCAAACACTTTCAATAAACTTACTTCAGCCAAACACACGTAATTGGCTTAAAAGAAGCTTTATATCGTTCTTGGTCCATTTCTTATTTGAACTCGAATGAATGAACGAATTTCATAGAACGATAAATTATATTGGCTTATTTAGCTCGTGATATATATGTTCATGAAAATTTTAAAATTCATTTCCTGAACGAATTGGAAACGTGTAAAAACAAAATTAAGGCGTCATTGTTCATCAAACAGAAAACTCATTCCCGTGTCAAGTGAGAACGAGATAATACGAGAGCGAGAGGTGCGACAAAAATTGGATCAAACGCATCACTCCTACATGCTTCCTTAGATCCCAGCTCAACCAATCCGTATTGAATTAGAAAAGTATTTAAAATCTAAGGATACTTTACCCGGCTTTGGTGACTTTTATATAATCTACTCGATACTGGAAAATCTGCGTTGCTTGTGGTCCTAATCAATGGTGGTACATTAGGATAGTATTCCATGATCTGGACGGAATGATAGTTCTTTATATATAATTAAACATAATTCAAACCTATTTCTCTCATGTCATGCCTCTGCTAAATACATCATAGCATTCTTAATACCAATAGAATGGTACTTAGAAAGAAATAATTTAATTTCTGAGGATGTTAAGAGTTTTAGAAAAAATTGCTCTTTTAAATAATTTATTCGATTTAGTAATTAAAATTAATATAGGGTATTCCACAAACGAAATCTTTTTAGGCTGCTTTTTGGATCTAGAAAATGCATATAACAAAGTTGATGTTTCACCCCGTATACATATGTACCTACTCTAGACAGTTTAGGAATAGGTGCGTAGCTATGAAACTATCTGCGGACATTTTTATAACAAGGGGTTTTCGCGATAGAAGGACAAGATTACAAGCTTATAAGAGCTATATACAGGGATTGCCACAAGGGGATCTCTTATCGTAAAGTATCTTGAAATGTGGCTAGATCGTTCTCTAAAATGGAATAAACATGTTCCGGAGATGGGTGAAAATGTATTAAAATACATTAACGTTCTTAAGGTTTATCAGGGTCAGGTTGGGGTGTTCACCCAAAAGATTTACGTAGATTATACATATCTAGTATTAGTAGATTAGATTTTGGATTATCCTTCTATGATATTTGTTATAAAACGAACTTATTAAATTAGTAATAATTTACTTTGCAACAATCCGCAAGCACAATGCACCCTCCCTCCCACGAAGGATGCAATTATGATAAATAAAAGTATATACCAGCATACATACCGTCACCAATACGTGTTTCGATTCCGAAACGGAGTATTCTCAGGGTGAGTAGACTCTACGAGTGTTAACCGTAAAGTTAACTTTGCTTTAACTTTACGCATTGTGCTTGCGGATTGTTGCAATGTGAATTAATACTAATATAATAACAATGAATTTCCGCAAAGTAACGCCTGATACTATAAATTATATCAAAACGAACTTAGCTAAATTGGATCAAATTCAAAGTCAAACCATGATGGACGTATGGGGATTTATTACAAGCACTCCCACTTATGTAATGGAAAGTGAACTTTATATATATGCCCGTTGTATTTAAGGAGACGTTATCTCGCTGGAGCATTTTGGCTTTAAAATAGGTCTATTACAAAAATAATTCTCCTGTTATTCACGTACCTATCTGGTTTGGCTGAATTGAACTCGATTAGCGTGGTTATAAAACAAATGGCATTATTCTCGACCAATAACTCGTTTGCATAAATAAATTTCATCAAGGAAGAGGGCAAAATTATTTTCACGTCGGATGTATTGATTTTTCTCTCGCCTGTATAAGTATACGGTTAAATTAGCACTATTTTCCGACAGTCATAATATATTAGGAGCACTTATCCTTGACGTTCTGTTCCTTGTTCTTTTCCGAAAACTTGTCGATGGGTCATCTTAACGGCTCATCGCCGCCTACCCACATTAACATCAAATACAGTATTAAATCAAAGAATGACACTGACCGGTGCAGAACCCAGCGATCTGGCTGGAGAAACGCAGGGTGCTAGCGTCATTGTCTCGTTCGTTAGTCAACAGGGTGCACCGCGAATAGGGGATGTTCATTTATACTCAAATATGATTAAAGCTTCTTACCTTCCAGAGTATGCGTGTGTTTGCCAGAGAGGGCGGGCGTGCATACATATGTGTATGTTAAATACGACCCCGCGTACTAGTAGTGTTGGAAAGGGCTTCACTTTCTGAATTTTCTGTAAGTTTCAAAATTGCAAACGTACGACTTGATGACCGTTTGTTACTTACAATAGTCTGAATACAGCTTTAGGACAAGCACCTAATGCGTGAATAAATTCTCAAGCAATCAACTACCTTATTCTGTAGTTCTGTTTTCATATAATACTGTTATTAATCGTAGTTTCAATTTACAAGGATCCTGAGCTTGAAACGGTGATAAATTTCACTGGACTACAATAAACGTAAGATTTTTATCAGAGCTGGTGTAAATAAAAGAGAAATTTCGTAATAGATTCATTGTTTCGCCCTTTTGTACGAATTCGTGAAAGTAATCCATCTTTTCAGCAATTTGAAATGAAGAAACGGGCTTGTATAATATGCTTTACAAAGCATAACAATGTGGTTAGGGGAAAAGTCTTTGTACTTGTTTGTTTGTTTGTGTTGGACCTCAACATTGCACTTGTTATTCAGCCCAAAAGGAAAAACTGCTTTGAGTGTCATTATGTTTCTGTAAAGAGCGTTGTTAAAATTAACCTGAATATGTTTCATATTAAGATTAATTTTGTATAAGACGCAGAGTTATAATACCCACCTGTCATTATGAAGAAACTACATTTATAACTATACTAAGAATCAGAATAATTTTCTGAAAGTTGACACTCTGACGTAAGTCGGTGCGTTCTGAGCTCCTAGGTAATTATTAAGAAAAGTGCGGCTAAAATATACTTGAAACTTTCTCTGAACAGACTTCGGCGAACGAAGTTAAATTATGCTTTAGCACAAGACAACCGAACTCAAATCATCCACGCTTCGTTGACTTACAAATATTGTCTTAAAGCTAGATTTAAGCATTAATATTTCTAAATGTTTTTTTATGAATTAAATCGGCAAACAAGCATACAGCTCATCTGATGGTTAGTGATCACCGCCGCCCAAGGGCATTCCCAATACGGGGGCGCTACAAACGTGTTGCCAACTAAAATAAAATCTCAAGGTAAAATAAAATGTCAGAATCTATTAATTCGTTAGTAACTATCTACATAACTTACTTTACTTAACTGGAAATTGTGATACTTGAATTTTTGATATTCAATAAAAATGTTATATATTACACAGTTTATTTAAATTATATGCGTTACTTACCTTACGTAAAACAAAATCGACAGCAAAATAGGAAATCTCTTTAAAAGAATTTTATATAAAGTTTGTTACCACCCAATCAATGAGCCATTCCTAGTAAACAATCAATCAAGATGATGATTTGAATAATTATTGAATAAATATTTTGGTAGTCGGTGCCAAGCGTTCCTTGTATACCAAAAGATATTTTTAAGTACCTGTGTTCTTATATTTTGCATGAAAATAAAATGATGATGAATGAATAAATGAGATCACTTTATCACCGTTTGAGATCACTTTAATATGATTTAAAATAGTGTTGATTACGATAAACGATACGTATATATGAAATAAATATAATATGTTTAACAAATTTTGTAACAGAGTATCTATTTCTTTAATATGTACAAGTATTTTAGATGTAAGTCCTTAAGAAATCTTTTTAAAATTAATGCGTAAACATTTTAATTGTAACGAATACTCACTAGTTTTAACAGATGACAAAAAAGGAAGGGATTCTATGTTGGTGTGTATTTTATTTTTTATGTATGTACAATCATAACTCCGTTGCTTTTGATTATTCATCCTTTATGATTTTACTGAGGATCTAATGATGAGTTTTGGAGATAAAGAGTGGAACTTCTTAAGAATGGTTATAATTGAGCTGTATTCAATGATATTTATCGTTGTTAAAATATACGTTGAAAAATCAATCCGTCAATAATCACCTGGAGTATATTTCTACCGCATTTTTAGATATTTGCTATTGACACCACTTAGATTGCAAAGCCAGTACATTATTGCGGCGTTTGCATCAAGGCGTCTTCATCTCATGATTCTTAACTGGTGATGAAGGCAACAGCACTCCTTAACCGTTCTACTGAAATGTGTGAAATCGGTGTCATTTTTCGGTTTTTAGTACCATTCAGTAATTTATCCTTTTGAAGTCTGTTTACATGTTTATTTAAAAACCTTTTATTGTGCTTTATATTTAACTAGCGGCCCGCCCTGACTTCGTTCGGGTTCAACAATTATCTATATTAGTACACAATTAATTTCTAAATAGTATGAAAACAAAGTGAATCATCATGATTCTCGATTATGAAAGTCTGTGTCCATCCTGAATAATTTTCCTTTCAAATGATAAAAGATTTGTTTAGTTATGCGCCGTGGTTCCGAAGATTACCTTCCGCATACTCACAAATACACAAAATTCGCACCGTCTCTTCATAATATTAGGTCTGGACCCGATTACAAGAATCATGGTCAAGGCGAGACTGGAGGCAGGGAGAAACTTTTGACACATGACACTTGATAGACATGGATGATAGATTATCCTCCTAGTCTTTCAACTATTTGACGACCCCATAACCCAGTTGATAGTGACCGTACCTGCCGATCGAGGGGTTCCGGGTTTGATTCCCAGCCGGGTCAGACAATAAATATTTGTTCTCGTGTCGTAGGTGTTTGTGATGTCATATTTGTGTATGTCCTTGCCACCCGCAACGCAGGGAATCCTACTGCAGGGGTTTGAATGTGTAAACTTTAATTTATTATATATTTATATATTATTAATTTATTATATATGTATATATATATAGGGAAGAAATGAAATTTCGGATTAATATCGGACAACCCCGGAGTAACATCCCTTATTCAATAACATATATTCAAATATCCACGAATCATTCAATTTTAAAATAATATCAAAATATGTAGAATGTTTATGTGAAACCTTCTCCTTTTTTATGTTCTGTTCATACAGTTTTGGCAAGGTGCCTAATGTATTTGAAATAACTGATAAATCACTCGTATAGGTAGGCGGACAATGATAGTTTATTTTCTGTTTTAGTTATACTAAATCATTTATCACGGCACAATAAACAAGAACTATTGAGAAGCATCCAGAATCGCTTTAGCATTACGTACGTTCTTCAGTATTATTCCAACAAAAATATTTAACTGGAATTGGAATTGCAATAAATTGTATTGTTGCAGAATACAATATGGCAGACGCCAGATTTTATAAAATTGAAAACCAGTCAGTACTGAATTGTTTACGTTATAATTTAATTACAATCCTGCAATCTAAATTATTATGATTGTACTTGTTGTAATTATTAATATTATTAAATATTTATTGTATTTGTTATTGTTTCATTCAATATAATAATTGTAGAACATGTGTGTACGAGACGTCGATGGAAGCGGCACTTGTAATAAATAATATTTGTGTGTTCTTTACAATATTTATATTTAGTCCAGCAAGAATATTTCGGTGTACCAAATTTTAATCCTCATAGTGACATTTTATAGCACTATTTTTTGCGTAATAAGAGGTATAATGGAGGAGTAATAGGAGCCGAGGGATTTAGATACGCCTCGTAATGCATTGATATCTCGCCCCTATCCAGGTAGGTACATACGAACAAATGTTACTGGAGTATTTTCTATGTTAATATCTGGCAAGTTAATGAATGTCATGGTAATTAGTGTCTGAAGACAGAATGCATATTAATATGGACTCCAACTTAAAACAAATAATTTTATAAGTGTGCGCTATATCTTCGGAAATAACTACGGCTTTACGCCTATAATGTTATCCAGTCAATAGTTTACTAAGTGTATAAAGATTTATGTTTAACTTTATATGGGAGTGAGTACGTTAAATGAAACATTAACCCTTTTAGATCTGCGATATTACATGGCAATAACAGTACAATTTGATCTTACGATAACTATTCAGTAGCAATGGCGCAAGTTCATGCGATTATAGAACGCACTTATGACATATGAAACTCAAGTCGAAGTATTTTTATGCTTAAAACAATCCTCAAGTTTGTTATAACCTTTCCGCGTAAGAACGCTTTTTACGTGAGCTTTTTATTATAATGTGGCATTTCTGTCAATTGAAATGGAATTTTATTATAAATCTTTACACATCTGCCCATGAAAGAGCCACCAGTTTTACTTAGTCTAAAATTTGGAACAATCAGTTTAGTTTTATTCCTAGTATTAATATTGTGAACATTACTCTTCCTAAGAAAACTATCAGAGTATTTTTTAACGTACATAATATTATCTAAAATATACTGTGATGCTATGGTCAATATGCCAATTTCTTTAAAGAAGTCTTGAAAGGAATTCCTAGGCCTGCAGTTGTAAATGGCGGAAGGTTGGCTTGAGTATAATTGAGCCCCTTACCCGTCCCAAAAATAAGAAACTTTGTCAATCGCATTCTTATGAAGGAAAGTTGTTACAAACTAAATGTTTACTTTAAAAACGAGATTGCTTGTACAGGAGTTTAACATAGTGTTGAGTAGTAGTAAGTGTTTTTTATAATTGAGTAGGAACAAAAACTCTTAGGAGTTACTTACCGCTTCTTCCGGGACCACTCATGGGAGGGATGTGTTGAGGCGTTGGCATAGTTTTAATTTCGAAAAGTGCTTGTAAAAACCAACTTCGAATACATTTACATATTTTACGAAACTTTTTACCTTATCATATTTTTTTCCTATTCTACTGTTATCATCTCAGAGGACGGAACGTATCTTAGATAACGATTCATCATAAAGTTACAAATGCCAAGTAACATCTCATTATGTTCAGTATTATCCGCGTGACAGGTGCACTGACAGACAGTTAAACGGACAAACATATGGTCATAAACTTTAAATAAATATATTTGGATATCAAAGCCTATCTACATTTAAATTTTGGAAAACTGTTAAATGCGGCCCTGTTGTAGTACAATTATTATTATAGATGACAAGCCCGTTTATGGATGGATGTTTATTATTGATTCAGATTTTGTCAGCCGAGCGAGGGATCCCGAGTTTAATTGTTCTGTTAATTTAATTGATTGATATTATTTGTCATGATTCCTTAACAGTATTTATACCAATACTTAATATTTAATATATATCATTATTTATATTATATTATTATGTATATAAGTCCATTTATGTGACGGATAAGTGTTTGTTGAGGATGTTGTTTTTTTTCTTATGAACCAAGAAAAATGGAATAAAGGTTGACTTAAAGCTATAAGCGTTCTCCGCCAGTCAACCTTAAGGCAAAATTAAGAAGCTACGAAGGCGGTGCATAAAATGAAGTAAAAATACAATATACACTGTTTTTAAATAAATGACTTATATACATAATAATATAATATAAATAATGATATATATTAAATATTAAGTATTGGTATAAATACTGTAAAATGTACAGATAATATATATATATAACTATAAAATACAAAGGGAATGTAATGATGGTAAATCTAACTGTTATGAAGGTGTTCGGGTTTTCGCTTGAAGTTCTGTCTACTGGCTAGTTTTCTCAGATGGCTAGGTAAGCATTTCAAAGTTGAACGGCTTGAATGGCAAATGAATTGGAAAGGAAATCTGAACGGTGAAGGGGTACGGAGACCAACAATCTGTTGGAAGAACGGAGTTGCCGTCCATGGGTGTTATACAAGAATTGATGCAATTGTTTCAGATACTGAGGGGTATGATTACAGTATAGAATAGAGAGGAGGGTGAAAAAACTCTTAAATGTCTTTATTTTCTAATGGGAAGCCATTTCAACTGTGAATGGTAAGAAGAAACATGGTCGAATATACGAAGACGAAAAATGAAATGGACAGTTATTAATAACACGATCTAGTTTATTAAGCAGATTCCCATTTAGGTCAATGGTACACACCTCTCCATAATCAATTATGGGAAAAATTAAAGCTTGCACAAGAGTCAACTTTACCTTGGCTTTAGGAAATTTCTCAGCCGAACGACAGCTTTCCCGAATGTGTTACTACAATATGAATTAACCTTTATACATCCAGTGTATAATAAAATTGTTTTATCAAGAAGATGCTATATAATAAAGCCTAAATAATAAAATACAGCTATTATTAATACCGCCAAAGAATAGCAAAGATACATGGCATTATCGGTTCAATTTGTGAGAAAAATATTTGCATACCAATATTTGTTTGGGGCCGGAAATGTTTATAGAGATGGGCGGTGTTGTGTCGCGGCGGGAATTTTCTGAAGTTGTCAGTAATCCACAAATACATCATGTGTAACTAGATTTAGGTATAGCTGTATATGCGATTTACGTTCGACATTTCTTGAAATGACACCATTTTGTTACCGTTAAGAAAATATGAAGTCTTCCAAATTGAACTTACCTCGGAGATGTGTATAAGTACCGATTGTTATGTAAAATAAGTTTGGCTGATTGTTATTTTAAAAGAGGTGAAAAAGAGGAAAAAATAAAAAAAGATTGGCGTGGTTTGCAAAAAGATGGTTAGGAAAAAAAATGAAAAAATATGTATTAAGTAAATGTTCAGACGAGTAAATACTATTTCAGAAAATAGAACCTGTGAAATTAAGACGATAACAAAGAGTGTTATCAAAAAGGTGATTTATTTATACGGCTATAAGAGAGTGTTCCGTACTCGAAATAAGAAACAAACTTACTTTTTTACTTCGATTACAGTTTACAAAATGAAGTGACATAAATAAAAATAAAAACATAATTTTTATTATTGGGATTCGTTTTTCGATTGACGACTAGGAAAATTATTAATATGTTATGCTTTTTACGTTCTAAAAACGCCAAACTTGTTATATAGAGACTTTATTACACTATAACACTACTAAACAATACGTTTTGTAGAAAGAACTCTTAGCCTTCATGTTTAAGATCCTAACGATCTGCGGGTTGTCTTGTCCGCTATTTATATAAATTTCCGGGCCTTTCAGAATTTTCCACGCCATTCGCGTCACATATGTGGGTTCGATCGAAAAACAATAGACCATGACGCAGGTAATAATGTAAATACATACACGATATTTACCTTTTTTTACAACACGAGAGTCGCTTAAGGTGCTCGAGGTTGTTCATGTCAGTACCTGGTTTTTATGGTTCCTATTGTGTTTCGCCGAACATTCGCGAACTTTTGTAACAGTTCAATTAAGTACTGTAATACTGGTACATATGGTAGGTTTATTATATATCATTATTTTGACCCGATTACCCGTACAGTTGCTTAACGCAAAATCGACGTACAATAGACGTATTGTAAGGATCCTAATTATAGTTAAACGCTTAAATTTTTGTAGATATCAACTGATATTCTTAACTCTTTCTATTAATTACGTAGCCACTTTTGGCTGTGGATATTTTGCGATGGACTAGACTGATACAATTTTAATCTAGTAGAGAGATGACTGTATCGCGAAATAGAAAACAAAATGCATACTTTTTTACTTCTCGCTCTGAGAAGCGGCCGTGTAATAGTTCATTCAATATAAGCCGTTAATGGAATGTACTTAAAGCAAACATGATCTGCATATGTATACGTCATTGGAATTTAATTAAAACCGAAGTATTGCGATTCTGGTATTTCAGTAGCAGTAGTGCCGGCGACTCACTCTCTAGCTACAATAAAAGCCTACTGTAGAGCACGACTCTTCACAACTAAGACTGAGTTGCGTTTCTCCATTGCAGACTGATGGAACAGTTAGTCGCCATTGTTAAGGACCAACCAGCCATGTTTCATGTCTTTCAAAAATCTTGGACGTGGTTTTAAGATCGGTATTTGACGATAAAATCAATTGGGGACGATTTATTAATGTTATCTTTTCACTACAGTAATAGACTTTGTTAATTAATTATATTAAAGGCATTAATATATATCTCGTTGACTGCTTTGAAGTTAAGTAAGAGATATAATTAATATACATAACAAGTAAAAAGTCAAGCAAAAAGTTAAGTAAGAATTTTTATTTTTTAGTTTGGTGGTCAAATATTCTCACAGCAAATGTGAATCAGGGGAAGCAAAACTTTTCTCCAAATAAACGCTAATGTGTAAATCAGTAGGGATCTACTGACTACTTCGCTGGATTTCTCAAGGGCTTTTTTCTCAATTAAAATATTGTTTTGTATCTAAACTTCAATAACATTAGAGACTCTTAACTCAAGGGTAGTAATTATCATACTGCCAACAGCTGAAACATTCGAATTAATCTGTCTGAAGCTTTCGGTATATAAGTACTAAGAACTTTTTGGTGGAAAATTGTTACTAAAACGTTTCATTGTTGCAAATAATTCAACTCGGAGTTGGTGGCACCGTATCGAAGTTTCACGATACCGAAGTTGTACCGACGGTATTTAACTTTGAAAGGTTTGGTTAAATTAATACTCTAAAAGATAAATTGAAATTTGATATTTTTTACAAACTATTGGAAAAGTACCTACAAATTATACCAATTTGTTTCTGGAGGTTCAATTGACGCACTTAATTTAAACTTGAAATGTATCTATATTAAATTACTTTTCAAAATATTAAACAGTAATTATTTTGCTATCGGAGTGAAATTCAAAATGTGAACTATTTTTGCTGGGGATGCTCTAAAAGGAGATATTTCTATGCACAAAAACTTCTTTGGTAACCATTAAGCGTAAATGGGATTCTTTTGCCGCATGATTCAATGGACCTGTATGGAGGAAGGGGAAACAAATCCATTTAATTTTGCCTCCCTTATAAGTTAGGTAACATAAGGCAGCCTGTAGTTACGCCAAGCCACTATCCTGGGACTACAAAGGTGAATTGATAAGGTAAAGAGCCCTAAATCTGTGCGCTTGTGTCGGTGACATCCACAGAGTGAGTGTGGTTGGTGCCATGCACCACCTTGCCAGACTTTATTTTATTTTAAGTTTAACCTCGCCCGAAACAAGTAGAGACGTTAAAACATACAAATGCCTAATAAATATAATGCCTAATTCATCGTGTTAACTTAACCGCCACAAGTATGTACCAAACTAAATATTTTACTATTCCATTAGCATTTGATACTTTTTAGATAACACATTAAACGATTCGCTGAACATTATAAATGATTAGTGGGTAGCGACGACGTCTTACTTCGACGGCTGTTATCGTAATAATATGCTATCGCACCTTGTCAAGTTAGTCTTCACTTTTGTTGAGGTATATTGGTGGCGGTGCTCATCGCACTCGCATGGAGCAGCGCATTGTGCTGTGTAAATGAGGATGTCACGTATACATTACATTCCATGGACATACACAAATAGAACATAACCAAAGAGGGACGTTTACTTTGGCCTGATATTGCTTCATCACCAACTGGATTTCAAGTCTTTCGAACTGCATGTTTCATAGTTTAACAATCTATTTTGTGGCTGAATTAATTTATTTTCGTTGGAATACTGTTTTAGTTTAATGACACATTTTCTCCTTGTGGCAGCAAATAAAATTAGTATTCCTCCTGGAATTTCACATAAAGACGTCGTAAATTCTCTCATTAGTTAATTAACATGTTAAAATAGGTATAGTTACCTATTTTCCCTATATACCTATATTCAGATGTTCATACGAACCAAATATTACTGATGTAAATATTTTTGGGATTATGACATGATATTTGTAATATCAAGTTGAAGAGCTCTAAAATGATTATTTGTAATGTTAGTGGCTGACACAACGCTAGTCAATAACACTTATACTAGATTGTTCTAAGAGAACTTTTTCGCTCTTCCTAAATCCTAATAAACTTTTGAAGAATGGCTTTTAGAGATGTAGAGGCGTGTAAAGAAGCTTAGTGGTGACCGAGATCGGATTGAAATCATTCTGCAAAGCCAGCACAGGCGCAGGGTTGCCAGCCTCTTGGTTTTCTATAGGATGTATTTTAGAGAGCGTGCGCAGAAATTTTACGAAATAATTTCCACACCTCGGTTGCTCCATCGAACAACTCAACTTATGGCAAGTATCCATCCTTACGTTGTGAGTATCTCGCCTGTACGGATGACGCAGTTTGTATCGCATGAAACATTTGACGGTCGGTTTACATCGAGGGTGGTAGCAAGCCAAGCGGACAAAATACTCTAAATTACCGTCTTAAAAGCCGTCCGAATTACGCTGGGTGGTACAGAGCGTAGCGACCTCCATCCGGAAGGATCGTTCATAGTAGCCTCGTCCACCGTTCAGCAGGGTACACCACGAGCAGGAGAGGTTGGCTTGGGCCTGAGGGGCCACATATTTGTTATTCTTGTACATAATCAAATTACTTCACGATCCTAACGTTCAAATTTTATCTTGATCCTACTTAATATTCGAATGTAGTCGAAGAAGTTATTTATAGATAATCGGATTCTACATCTATTCTTTTTAATTATTTTACTAATAAACGGCCCACCTTTCGCTTTGGAAAATTACACGGGAAAGAATCCATTTCCTAAGATGAAAGGTATCCTAGATACACATAAAATAAATTCCAAATATGGCAAGAGAACTTAAATGTGTTCAGTCGATTTGGTGTTATACGTGTTCACACAAATATTGCATGTTTATCTATTTGTCCTTCGATATGATATTGCAGCTGCGAATGCATGAAAAGACATTGGAAATGCAAAATAAGATCACTGAATTTATGCATGAAGCGTTATAGGTACACGATGTTGTTCACGTGATCTGACAGTCTGGTGCGAACTCGTACTAGAAATGGATTTTACATATTATTCATTATCATTACCAAAACCACATGTCCCACTGTCGCAATTCCCCCAGGCTAAAATGGTGAAGGCGGTTGCCCGCGTTGTTCGAGGTGGCACAATTTCAATATGTGTGGGAATATCGTCGAAAACTTAAATTTGGGTGTAGTAGGTAACTCTGAAGTGCTTCAGGTACTCACGATGGTTTTGTTAATGATGTCTATAAAAAAATCCCGCGCCTCTGAGCTTACATTGCATATTAATCCATTACGTCGCAAAAACATAAAAAAAGGCAAAACTTAGAACCATAATTTAATACTTCACGTCGAGACTCCGTCAGTATCGAAAATCCTTGGACCTTAAAAGTTACATTTGAAAAATACGAGTCTCGGCATTTTACTATGGAAACAATAGGATCATGATGTCGTATAAAACTTTTGGCAATATTTAAAAGGGCACTCTGATTGGGAATTAAAGTTTAACAAAGGTTTGCGTTCATTTACCCGCGAGAATAGGCTTTGTCTTCATTTCACTGCCTTCCTACCTTTATTTGATTTTGGTTAATGACTTTTCGTTTGGTCACATTTTGATTATTAGTGTTATTTAAGTTTCGAATAAGCGTTGCAATTCCACTTAATTTTAATGTTTTACTAAACCGAACCTAAATCTCCGCTCTAGGTTACGTCGTTGTACAATAAAATTCAATTTCGCTGGTTGAAAATGTAGTAATAACCTATCCGTTAAAAGTTTACCTCGCGTGTTTTTAGTACCTCTGACTTCATATATAAATATACTAAGATTAATGTACTATGATGACCCTCACAATATGTATTACCTACATTTTAGCCCAGTTATATGGATCATGATTACAGCTCCACTACATTTAACATAGTAAAAATTATACATATATGTATTACAATCAAAACAAAACCGATATCATGTAAACGCATAGTATTATTCATAGAGACCATGTTTAGTGGTACCCACCGACCACGTGGTTGAGGGTCTATTGCATGGCAGCCACAACGGGGCCACGCAAGAACGACATCGCGTGGGAAATGCGCACGGATGATTCATCGCAAATACCAGCCTGAACTCAATCAAATTGAAGCAATATGGCAAAGAAATGTCTTTTTTTCAATGATAACAAAAAAATTGTAGGTAAATTGCTTGTTGCTGTTCTACCGTTTTTTCAAGTGTAGTAATACGTATGAATGGGCTCAGAGTCACGATTTCATTGTATGTTGCCGAGATATTTTATGGCGCCGCTGCGAGTGGGTTGAATACTTCGACGCTGCTTTTATTTACTGAATCCTAGAATATATGGAGAAATGTCCAATGTATGCCTTTAAATTCCACTTTATGCTACTCTCTTAGTACAGAGAAAGCATAGCTTATACGTCACTAAGGTGTTTTTGTTTAAGTGTCGAATATGACGATCTGAAATATAAGCATAGTATGACAGAGATTTGATTGCTTATGCTTGGTACTATACGGATCATCGTATACCGTGGTTTTATTTTCTATATTGAAAAAGCTGAGGGAATGCTTTAAGACGCCGCTCCAGTGGCGTGTGACATATTGGTCATTCCAAATTCTTATCCCGGGCATACGCCGCCGATGTGACTCAACGACCGCTGTCTGACCTATGTCCAGTTGTATACTTTTAAAGATGATTCGTACGGTTAAATTTTTCACTTCCAGTCAAATTTAGCTAAATTTGCAGCCATCAGTTGTGATATCCAATATTTAATAGCAGAGGACCATTTTTCACCGTTCGTGATTTTACGATAGCCAAATTTCGGTGAAATTGAAATGGAGTTGAATTAACACCAAGGACTTCAAAATACATAAAGCAATTCTTCGATATTAATGACAGAGGTACTGTAGATGATCGACTTTAATTTTTCTTTCATGCGTTTGTGTGATTTGAGAAATTCTTAAAAATTGTTTTACCATGTTCATTTCATTTATTTTTGCATTTACGAGTATTTATTTACAAAGTAGCTCTTTAAAGTTTTACAAACTCCAACACATTTTAAATTGAATTGAGTTTTCCTGAAGCGCGAATCTGTTCGCTTTCCAGGTGAATTAACCAGTGAAGGACCACTGAATATAGTAGGAATTTCCAGATGAGCCGTTAAAATCGTGACTATATCCACATTACATGACTGGACCAATCTATATTTCTTATAAGATTACAGATATTCCTCCGAATAATCAGCCACGATACAGCGAATGATCACCTTTTATATTATCCTGAAAACCATATTTTGTTATCTGTATATCCGTGCTCAATTTCATTAACATCATTTTCTAAAACCGCAAGAGTCTGTACCGTTGCGTTTTATTTCCAATGTTAAACAATCGTAGCGATGACACGATCACATGATTACCCGCAATGAACTTTTATTTATATTCTATTTACAGCGATTTTCATGACGTTTAAGGACGGGATTTTTCCGGTACGTGATTTTAACAAAATATAAATATATCAAGTATTAAAAGAGTGCAATTCAAATTTAAAATGAATTAATTTTTAAGGTTTTTTTTAAATATTATCACTAATAGTTTTTTCAATAGCATTCAAAATGCATGCTTCATGCATTTTTTTTAATAGCATTCAAAATATTATGCTAACGATTATAGCTTCTTCAGAACTCCCTTTACCACTTAATATCTTTGTTAGATTCATCACCAGCAATAGATTTATTTTAAAAGAATGTATTAATCTTCATCGACATTAGTTCTAATAATATTACTGGTAAAACAACATGAAATATGTTTTTGAAATTTAATTTATGCTTGGTTATCGACGTAGAAACTATCTTATTAAATCATTGTCTATCTTTGATCATGCCAAGCGGAAACCTTTAAACACATTTCGAACAAACTTAGCATATTCAAAATCTGGGTCAACACGTAGAATTTTTATCCCGGGGAACAATGGATATAAATATTCTCGCGAAATAGGTGATAAACTTGAAAGTATAGAACTTCGGTTACGAGTTCAGTAAATAAAGTTTTAGCTGCTTTATTGTAGTTATTGCACTGACATGAATATATATGTTTGTATTTAACAAAACGGGAAAAATTGTGTGTTGTCGTGTGTGGGTATTGTACGTAAATAGTAAAGTTTCGAGAAATAAAGCGTGGACAGGTTCTGATATATTACTTTTTCCATCTGTAAGCTCTGTCTGCACATTTGATTTTATTGCCATATTTTGTAATAAATATTTATATTATGACTCACTGAAGTAAATTCTATCATTTTCTAAATTATTGTTTGTCTGTCTGTATGTCTTTCTGTAACTGAAAAGCGGCTCGACCTATCTTGATGGCGATTAGTTTATAGGAAGAACATGTGATTGCGCAAATAATAAGGTGTATGATATCGGAAAACCTTATGGTTATCATAAATTATCATTATTTTTGTATATCTTCAACAGCAATATTAATTTATTTCTTTCAATGTGTGTGTGAGTGTGTGCCATAATAGTACAATAGTTTTCTTTGATTTATAGGTTACGTAAACCTGTCATTTGTTTGTAACATGTAAAATTTAATGTATATCTTTTGAACCATTATTCTTCAGTATTGTGTGAAACCATATAAATTGTGGAATGTTGATGAAGAGATATGAATAAGTAAAAAAATATAACAGATGAAATAAATCTTGCGATGGTGCACTATGTTAAAACAGAACTTGAAACTATTACAATATCTTGGCCAACGAATTATTACCGTTTCGGATACTTACACCGATTTTAACAAACCGTTTTCTTTTGTCCACAGCGTCACAAACATCTTTCTCGTGAACTTGTCGGTAGCTGACTTGCTGGTCACCTTGTTCTGCATGCCGGTGCAGATTGCCAAGTCCGTCACGCTACTCTGGTACTTCGGAGAGGTCATGTGCAAAACTGTCAACTTCTTGCAAGGTAAATTTCTTTTACTGGGGAATGGGAGACTATTCAATAGGAAGTAGAAGATATTGATGAAAGATGAGGCATCACCGACGCGTTGAATAGTGAAGTGATCTATCTCACTTTTGATCAACTTTTTATTGAGTTTTCATTGGACTCAACTGCAACCGATGCATTTTAAAGGTATTTCACTGTTTACTTAACGAGTTGGCCTGTAACGTGTCAGTAATGTCAACAACACAAATAGAGTTTGATAACACAACAAAATTGAAAAATTAAA
The DNA here is from genome assembly GCA_003671415.1 of Megathymus violae. Lineage (NCBI taxonomy): Eukaryota > Metazoa > Arthropoda > Insecta > Lepidoptera > Hesperiidae > Megathymus > Megathymus violae. The sequence goes on along the minus strand of PDGT01000103.1, from coordinate 940,970 downwards.
AAAAGTTTTGTGAAATTCATTACATAAGATTAAATTGTAGACAAAATAAGATAACGACACAGATTTGCTTTTTTGGTCTAAATAATGCATTATATATATATTTTAATGTGCAGACAAATTTACCATTCCCTTCTCATCTTGGAAACTGAAAATCAATTTTTCTTGTTGTATCTAATCTAAAATGTTACTCCTTCAAAAACACTCTATATCTTACAATACATACGCACGTATCAGTTGTAACAAAAATATCAATACATTTAACAATAAAGTTTACAGCAACCGTTAAGAGTCATGATTCAGAACTATGAGTGAATCTTCCAAAAATGAAATTAGGGAGTACATACTGGCCTTACGATGCGTGTCGGATGTCTCTGCAACCAATAAGACAGTGATTCTTAAAACTTTCCCTGGGTTCAGGCCTAGATACCTCGGAACTTATAACATACACACACCAGTTTATGATCCAGTAGTATCAAAAACTTGTCGAACTGTAGCAGTAACATAACAAATATTCCTTTGTGCAAAATAATAGTACCTAATAAAAATTATAATTATGTTTAGTAATAAACTTGGAAAGACATTTGGCCAATTAATAATTACCAATTCGAGGCTAACTTCTGTGAACCCTTGGTTCTATAGTTTGCCTCTAATTGACGTACTTGAAAAAATCTTTATGTTAAATAAGATACTTAATAATATAATGTATAATATCAATATTATTATTTTAGTTGGTAAATGCGGAAGAATAAATAAGTAAACGAAAAAGAATCATGCTCATTAAATCTAAAAACTATTGTAATATTTACTATAAGTAAGGAATAATAGAATACAGTTCGTTATGTCGCATTAATATTGTGCCTTTCATAGAATACTGAATTATATTTGAAGCGCATTTATGAATAAAAGAAATTACTATAAAACAGTTTACTGTTGCAGTTACAGTTAGTACTGGTTTAAAATGCTTTGTTTTAAACTAATGTCGAAAAATTATTACCTTCTGAGCTGTTCACACTTCAATGATTATTCATGATCTTAGGATCTACACCCGTCACAAAATAATAATTAATAACTGCATTCAACATAACAATCAGTTGTTAGCCGCAAAGTTAATTTCACCATCTGTTCGCTCAGATTTCGTCAACATTTTCTACCTTTGGAAATAAAAATTACCCTCACCCAGACTTTTATTTTGCCTCTTCTATACTACGCTGACTCTTGCAATTTAGATGCCACAGATAGGTTTTTAAATAAGCTTGAGCGATTGCAAAACGTATGTTTCCGCTTTATTTTCTGTCTTAAGAGATGGGTGGTAACTAGTGATAAAATTTCTTTATAACTTTTGTGCACTTTTAGTCATCTGTCCCTGTTATATATCAATCGTAAAGCCTTATGGGATATCGAAGGTCTACTAGCGGCATAACAACTTTTGACACTTGAACTAAACCCTCCATCAATACTAACTTTAGCTATAGTACGTTCTCGGTTTCTTTATTGAGGGGGAAAGATTGATTCCCTTTGGGCTGCTCCTGGGTATAAGACAGATTTTATATCTATGGATTTGGTGAAAAAAAAAATATAGCTACTTTCAAACTCGGTTCAAAGTGAAATAATTAATTAACGTCATTGCATTTATCACATCTGTCGAGTAAGCAATCAATGTGCGGTCCGTTAACTTATTCAGTGATTACGTAATTTGTGAACTTAAGGGGACGTTTAGATGAGCTGGAGAGCGGAGATTCAATTTAAATGCTTGATCGGTATTAGAATTTGATACCTAATAAAATGTCGAAAAATCTTTTCAATTTAGCCTCAGCATTAATAATGAACTTTGTTTAGAAATAATATTTTTGAATCTACAGCAATAACAAATATTGAAGAATATTAAGAAAAAATATTGTTGTGTTACCAAAGTCATCTAGTGTTGTCATCTAGTGTGTTACCAAAGTAAAGACTGACGAAAAACCAGACGAACCACTTGATGTTTAGTAGACACCGTCGCCTATGAACAAGAAGAACCCTGAAAGAGTCGCTTATGTGTCGCCGGCCCTTAAGGAGAGCAGTTTTTATGCCTTTTCAAAGATCGGAAACTCATTCCACAGTTTGCACGTATGTCTGCTGTTTTGTTTTCAGTCGGCGATAATTTGGAGCGATCAATCAAATCCTTACATCAAAACATGTAAACATCACAATGTTTTAATTTATACATAGGCAATGTTTCATTTTTAAATATGAAAGGGTTATGAAAATACAGTCCTTGACATGATTGCCCGAGAGAATCCTTGAATAACGATTTTTATTAGAAGTGTGTTTTCGGAAAATTTTCGACAAACAAACTATGTCAAAGTTTCATCAAGTCTTTAAAATGAGCTATCTCGAAAAAGAGGTGGCAAAGAATTTGCGGAGTGAAATATTTTTTACTCACATTTACTGAAAACAATTATAATTAAATATTGAACTGTTACGAATTTAAAATTAAAGCCATTTTTGTCTTTAAAATCATTCAGTACGTAGCGTATATAATAATATTTTATTGAAGTTTATTTTTTACTTTTAATTTTGTAGTTTTCCTTTTTTTTGTTTTTTTTTGTTTCTTTTAGTTTTTTTTCTTAAAGCTTCTTTATTTAACAGATCTGTACGGGAGTCCCTTATAAATAAATAAATAAATAAATAAATAAATAAACATTTACACACTCACACCCCCGCACTAGGATTCCCTGTGTTGCGGGTGGCATGGACATACTGGCTTGTCACATCACAAACACCTATGACCCGAGAACAAACATTTATCTGTCACATAAATATCTGCCCCGGCCGGGAATCGAACCCTTGGACTACGTCTTGGACTAAATATGGTGCAAATTTATCTATTTTGTAAATCATTAGCAATCAAACCCTAATAACAATAGACCATAGCACGACACGTTGTGAAAGTTCATCATGAGGATTCTGTTGCAAACCATAAGGATTCAATTTTTAAGGCAAGAAAAAGTGTGGAATCCATTAGTTCAAGTGCTACTTTTTAGATAATAATTAGAATAATGGCGTGCTCCTCATTTGTTACTTAAAGTTAATATACTTAACATTTTCAGAGTTTAACAATAATAATTCATATCTCCACCAGTCAAATGCTGCAATATCAGAAGGGTGCGTGGTCAGATCACGTCGGGATCACTAGGCTAGCTGACCATGCCTGGGGAGCGGCCGTGTTGCAATTGATTGAATTCGGAATGTATGTGTATGCAGGCATGTTAGAAGACTTCGAGAGCGTCGTTCAGTTTTCTTGGCACATTTCACTGAATGCTGATATGCATAATATTGTAACTTTTACAAAAATAATTCAGATAGACTAACAGTATAGATAATATTATTAATAAATGTGCCATTCTTGTATTTATGCATTTATTGTATGTTAACTTTGTTGCTGGAAAATGTAAATAACGAAGTATACCATTCGAATAAATACAGCCGATATGTATTGAACAGATTTGTACTTACGTATATTTATAGACGATCGATAGATCGAATTTCCTCTCCTGGAGCCGAGCGCTGGAATTCGTATTTCTTGAAGCACGTAAAATTTTACTGTGAACTATTTATGTGGCTTCTTCGGTGATATCACTTTACGTTATTAAATACCAATACAGCTAAAAGATTTCCTTTTATATATTATTAAGGAACCTTATAAAGCCTCCGTGTTAAGTTTACGGCAGCGCCCGTATTCGAAACATTTATTATTCCTTTTTATCAGTAATTTAACGTTTAATATTTAATGTTATATTGTTTGATAAATTATATAAATATATAAATGTATTGCAATAGCTGTACAAAAGTAGTCAAAAATTTGTTACCAACTGCTTGGCAGAACTTTCAAAAATTTAATTCTAATTTATTTTCATTTCCGTGGGCATACATACATTATCCGGTAAAAAAAATTATTATAAAAGTTACCAATTTGCTAAGTATATTCTAAATTTGTTTATTGGTTCATGTCTCATACGTGCAAGATCAGACTGAAAATTTCTGTTTTTCATCAATAACTCCAAAAAAATACGAGTATGTTTTAGACTGTCTGTGAATATGATTTTATAGGCATATTATAATTTTTATTTAAACTGTAAACGTAAATTTTAATATTTTTACTTTCTTGTTTCGCCTACCACACCCATAACAGAATCAATTGATAGAGAATGCTCAAAGTTAAACAGTGATTTGAAAATGAATTTAAAATGTTTAAAATATGTCAATAAACAGTAATAAAATAAAAAAGCAAAGCAGGCCACATTTCAACAGCATGCAAAGAGGAGTGACAACGTGAAAAAAAAGTGTGTGTGTCAACTCTGACGGACGACTGGAGTTTACTCCTTAAGTACAATGTCTCTGAGTAATACATATATAACATATATAAACGCTGTATAGTATTGTACATGTGTACTTATATATTATACAGCGTAATTACGGGTTCTATACATGTATACAAATACATGAGTTTAACGTAAAAGGTGTGCAACGTAAGTGCACGGAAAAAAATAACGTATTTTAGTGAACTCTCTACGACATTTCAACTCTCATAAATTTTCCACACCGGGGTCTTATATGTATATAAATTGATTCTTAAAGAGTAAAGTCTGGAAATTAGTATTATACTACCCATTTTTATATTTTAATTTTATTTATATTTCACTATAACTGAATGTAAATCTAATAAGACATAAAGAATCATAAACCCTAAAACTTAAATGCTACAAATACCTATAGATACTACAAAGGTAATAAATATTCAGTAATAATCAACTACCTGTAATCGTAGGATTCAGGCGTCAAGATTGCTGCTAAAGAGCTAATAAATGGTAAAAGGAAAAATAATCAATTAAACATCTTCAAAAATGTAATTCAATGTATATTTCCAGGTGTTGCAGTGGCATCTAGCGTGTTCACGATCACCGCCATGTCAGTGGACCGGTATCTGGCTATTACGCAATCGCTTCGCCAGCCCTGGATGCCCACCAGACGGGAGGCCTGCAGTCTGCTGGTGGCCCTGTGGTTGGTAGCATTGGCGATTTTCGCACCGCTGTTAGCCGTGGCAGCCGTCGAACGAGTCACGGTGCCACAGCTGACAAGATCTAAGGTTGGTCCCGCAACGTAATATAAGGTGCTTAGACCATAAGGTATTGTTTATAGTAACCGACTAACGGAAATGGTAAGTTCCATAGTTCTGTTACTTAGTTAATCGGCACATTATAAAACGGCGGTGGCATCTGTGCCGGGCAAGTAGAAATCCTTACCGTTTATAACTGTATTTGTGTTCAGGCTGGGCCGTAACGATTTATGTATGTGTTTAGCTCCTCATTTCGAACTTCTTTCTGATGCAGTGTTTCGCAAGTGGCAAAAATTCGTAATATAAGACGCTCTAGGTACCCTTAAGTAATTTATAAAGTTAGAAATGAGCACCTAATGTCTTGAAGTCGCGAGCATGTACCGCTTCAATATAAATCGAACAACAGCTGAATGTACAATTTATATAGGTTCCACATAATTTTCAACGTGTTTTAAATCTACTCCTTGCTTGCCTAAACTGTGAGATATTGCTGCGTATACAATAAATGAAATGAAGTTTGCATTCAAAAGATTCCTTACCAAAACAACCTGACTCACTGCTGGCGCCATCTGCTGCAACTTTTCAAACTTCAAAATTAGAACATGATAACTAAATTAGAACGCAAGATGTAGTATAAAATAGTTATAATAAAAGCTTTTTCGACTGATACAGTTACGACTGATACATTAAAAGATAATCTTACAGTAATTGCGAAGCAATACTAATGTAGTTCGTACAATCGGGTAGCGGTGTAAAATATGTGCAATGTTAATAGTGATACCAAAAATTGGGTGATAACAGAATCATTAATAATTAAAGAGGAAAGGTTTACATAGTAAGATAAAATTCTTTAACCTATTTTTTAAACTAACAAGTCACTGAGCACTATGTATTTTAAAGTGAAAAGATTTCCAAAGACGTACAGCGAGACTGGTGAAGGATCTAGAGGAAAAAGGGGAAAAATTAATAGACATCGAGAGGGAAAGGTTAATGAGGAACGAAGAGAGTAATTTCTGATAGATAAATTTGAAACGTTTTTACGTTTTGAATAGCACACAGTACAAAGTAGAATAAATATGTGCACTCCGGCAAATTTAATAATTTAATATTCAAAACTACGACATATATTTAAGCAATACCAGTAAGTATTTCTGAAGTGTTATTCGGTTCTAAACGCTAAGCCGTGTCTTTGTATATTGGTGGGGCGTCCGATATTGCCGTCGAAGATTTATTCATAGCCATAAACCAGAGAATCAATACCAACAGGAATTCATCTACTTTTTGTAAACGCGGTTAATGTAAAAAAGCGTATTTTTATATTAGTATGCCAAAATAGGAAAGATTTTTTTAAACTACTGCTACTACTGTACCACTATGGAATACTACTGCTATCTCTTTAATTACATACTATAGTTTTGTGTAGAGATAAAGCAATATCAACATAACTTTTAAGCAGGTACCGTAAGAATATTTTGTTTCGAATTTTTTCGTGGAGAAAATATTAAAAAACACATCTCTTTATAAGCCATAATCAATTTAAATGAAATCAAACCATTTGTTTGTTGAGTAAGGTTGAAAAAGATGGTTACACATATACAAGTAGTATGCTCTTATTCTGCCATTATTATGGTATACAAATATTTAGATGAATTCTGTGTTTATTTATTTTTATATATTAGATACATTACTTATGATAACGTTTTTAAAATTTTTTAGAGTAAACTATAAATATGTTATTAGCATTAATGTCAAATTTAAATTAATATTAAAAATTTAATTTTTTTATTCACTTGCCGAAACTTTAAAGAGATTGTCTATTTCTTAATTGGTCTATGGCTAAACCAGATTACTTCCTAAATGAAGAATAATGGACGTTGGGAAGAGATTGATTTACAAGGAAAGAAACCATTCTATATTCTGGCGCGTTTTATTACGTTGAAGTTTGGTCAATATCTTTCGGTAATTACTTTTAATCAAATAAATAAAATATGTACATATTTTATTAGAAAACTTTTATTAATTTCATTAAAAGCTTAAGAAATCTACAAGTTTATTCGTGCGTACAATGAACGTGCGTAGTACTTAACGAACGGAAAGGACTTTCATGCAGCGCTAAATGCTAGTTTTCAGTCCGATCCACCTTGCTATGTAGTTGGGAGCAGGGATGGAAATGTCCGTGCGGAAATATCACAGAGATGATGTTTAGATATGAAATGTAACTCGTTTCTTAACATTATTTTATAACCTTTATTTTATATATATTCTATTTTAATCCACAATTGGGTAAGAAATTATTCGTTCGTGTATGATTCGTAAATTGGAAACGGATGTAGGCAAAACTATTATACTTTCACATTGAGATTTATCTAAAGAATTATAAATATTATGGCAGTATTTTATTTAAAAAATACTAAACAAATTCAATCAGTATGTCTGTCTGTGTTCGCCATCACATTTTCTGCTACGCAGTACTGCCATCGGTTTTTAATACTAATCAGTTTTAGTGTGGGTTTATTTTAAACAATGGAGAAGAGTCTTTACTTTATACATTATTATTTAAACACAAATAAGTGTAGTTAACTTTATAGTTCTCTGCACATTCTCAACGTAGATTGTTAGAGAATGTTATTAAGTATTCAGTCGGTCTATTGTTAGACAATATGTACAATAATAAAGGATAAATATGTAGGTATGCTTTAATTAAAAATTTACACACTCATATGCCTCTTAGATTCCCTGTGTTCTTCGTGTCGTGCAGGTACGCAAACAAGACATCGCCACCCATGACCCTAGAACGAACATTTTCTTGTCAATTAAATGTCTGCCCTTGCCGGGAATCGAACCCGGAATGTTTAGCTCGTTCAGATGGGTCACTAGCAACTGGCTTACGGCGTTGCCTTAAAATTCGAGCTTCATTCATCCATGGTAAATATCTGTCGAGGCTGTTAAGAATGGTATCTCCACATGAAGGTCGGTGTGCTCTTTATCACCCAGTTAAATCCCGAACTTCTGCATGAGGGTAGATTTAATTATCTTTCTGCATACCTCCCAGCCACCTTCTAGAATCATTTCATAATACATGTGATTTTTTTTATATGCTTCGGTGGCAGGGTCACGTAGTTAGGTAAAGAGGGTAGTCTCCACAAGCGTTCGTAGCTGAGGTGCGATGAATGTCGACCACGACCACATACCATCAGGTGGTCCGCCTCCAATTATGTCGGCTGATGACATACAATCATCCGTAATGTTAATTGACGAGTTTGATAAAGGAAGAGATGTCGAGGCACAGCTGTATTGCGGGCCGTACTAAAAAGATGCTACACCATAGCAATGCAGTCACAATGCTGTTGCTTTGCTATGACATATTTGTTATGAAACAAGATAACGATTGTTTTATCGAAGAAAAGCTATATTTATTCTTAAGAAGGAGTTCGGCTAATAACTTATAATTAGAGGTGAATTATGCTCTGTACTGAGATAATATAAGTATGAATATAAAGTACACTCTTATGCCGTTCGAAGTCTTTCGACGTTACTGATTGCTTATGATCCACATCAAAACTACTACAAGCATTATGATCTTTCGGAAGAACCAATGAAGTATAATTACATACATCTCGTAGTATTATAAAGATTTAAATGAATGTGATTTGAGAATATTCTTCGCTTTGATCTCGTGTAAGCAAAACAAAAACGACTTTCCTTTTCCGCCCTTTAAGGCCGGGAAATTTAATAAGAATTTTCTATTTCAAAGTTATTTTCTGCAATCAGATTTTTGAAAGAACGTTTAGGTAAGTTTATATAAGAGCAGGTGAATTTATAAGAATACCAACTCTATGATTATTGTTAATATTTAAGCAATTTTTTTGACATTTTATAAATTAAGTAGTTTTGAATTTGATTTTTTTATTTCAGTTACAGTGAGATTAACAAAATTACAAGAACTTATTTGTTATGCAATTAAAGTGTTCATTCGTCAATTTTTTCAATCAACTTCACTTCGTTCATTGTTCAGTGTTTCATTTTAGGCGAAATCAATACTAATAATAAAATTCTAAGTAATCGATTTCTGTACATGTATTATATATGAGAAAAAATATTATTACTGGTCTTTATTAACGCAATAGAACCCAAAACAATAGTTGTTAGAATTTTTCTCTGTTTGTCTGTGCGTTTGTTCCCACCAATCTCAGAAACGGCTTATCCGATTTAGTTCTGGTTTTCAATAATGTATTGCAGTAAGTGTCATTTAAAATTGTAAGTTTGTTTCATTAAAATCCGTCCATAAATAAAAAAGTTATGAATTAATACATGTATTTCTAATTCACAGAACGAGAAAAACCCAGAGAAATGCAGATGCTATCTTTAAGCGTAAGGTAGTTTTTCCGAAGCGAAGCGAGGGCATTTGCTAGTAATATACATATAATAACACTGAAATATTGTAATAAAAATAATATTAATTTCGTTTCTTAACAATATAATTTTTTGTGTGGTTATATCTGCATATCGCCTTCAAAGGGTTCAGCGTTACTTTATGGGGCTTGGAGTTCGTTTTTACAATAAGATTCCTAAATTGTTACGCGAGTTGCCAATTGGAACTTTTAAGCATCGCATTAAAACCCAACTTATAGGCAAAGGATATTATAGTATAGATGAGTACATTAATGACAAGGACGCCTGGAAAAAATAGTGTCGAAATTAGTTCCGTACAGGTTTAAACTTTTGTAATTACCATATGTTGTTTAAAAGATGTGCTGAGGAGTTTCTTTCGCCGTTTCTTCTCCTCAATGTTAAAGCACCTTTTCGAAACGGTGGTAGAAGAAATAAATGACGTTCATAAGTGTATTTACTGAATACCTACATGATTAAATGATTTTGAATTTGAATTTTTGTCTTCTATGAGAAAATATCATAACATCCAATAATGTTGGTACATGCTAGATTTTTCAAATATATCTTATGACAGCTAATATCAACATCCAGTAAAAGATTGGTATCGTACAATAGAAGTGTTAAAAGTGCGATTAAAATTATTCAGTCAAATAAAAACATTTTGCTACAAACCATAATGCTTTAAGAACTAGAATCGAAATTTGATTTATCATTACGGGAAGACTTGATTTGATGATAAGACGTCAATTTTCTCATCTACGAGGATCTTCAGTGGTTTAAAGTTGAACCTCAGATTTGTCAATTTGTGCAATTGTTTAAGTAGCTTAAGATGACCTTTTATGGGATGTAAGAAAATCCATCCATCTCTAAGTCCTGTAAGACCTTGTTGTCCTTTGTGCTATCACACAAGAATACATACATATATCGGATACGTCCTTTGGTAACAATGAACGAAACAATGGCGACGGTCCTGTTGAAGGATGTTGGGCTCAGTACCGTCTACGGGTGGTTTCAATACAATTCTTGTATTTGTAGGCCATTAGTAAAAACCAACTTCGAAATACGAAATCTAGGTGTCTACAATCACTCGTCGATACATGCGGATTATTGGAAAGTAGATTGATACTAATTTAATCTTACCAGAGTCACATTATTCATAAATTTGAAGTAAATAAGCTTCTGTATCGGTAAAATTTTGGTATTTTATCAATAGCAATCCATACTTAATTTATAAAACGACTGTTGTTTGCGCGTTTGTATTGTGATTCACATAACGTGGCAGATGTATCTATGTTTCGATGCGAACGTATGCCTTTGACATTTACCGGCTTAAAAAGGGGCTCATAATAATTATTGTAACAAGAAAATTGATAGTACTAATGCAAGAAGCCGAGGATTCAACTTCTATCAAGATTAGTATATAGTCTTTTGTAGGTAGGTACATAGAATATTTTTTGAAATTATAATGTAGATACACATTTTTATCGATGTAGAGGCCAAAATATAATTTTTTAATTTTTATCCCGGGAAATGAATGTATTCCCGCGGGATAGGAAATAAAAATTGATATGGCCATTTTATTAAGAAGGCATTAAAAATATAATTTGACTTCCTACCGGGAGCTTCTATGACAAATTGATGTTTCTAATTCACAGAAACATTTCTAAAACAATGAGGGTGCTATGGAACTAATTTAGACGCGAGGGCAGTTTACTAGTCTTTACTGATAGAATAGGGAGAGAGTGCGAATTTTTTGAGTTTGTGTGTTTGCGGAGTCGAATCTCTCTTCTTTCTTTCTCACCTTCTTCTCATTTCCAGGCCGAAAACGCATCAGTGATATCTTTGGTCCTGCTGATGTCCATGGGCGACGGTGACCACTAACCATCAGGTGGCTTGTCTGCTCGTTTGTCGGCTATTTACATAAAAAAACCACGGCACCTCTTCCAAAAATTATTTCACGACAGGTTAAAAATAAGGGTAACTTACCTAACAGAAACATATATTATGTACATATATGTATATACGTTTAATTGTTCAACCCGAACACAGCTGGGGGAGGGAGGGGGGGAAATTGGTAGTATTATTTATTTAATAATTTATGTACACTGAAAATAAAACTAAACTAAAGTTAAAATAGTTAAATTAAATAGGAAATTTTGTACAAAGACGCTGCTTATTTCTATAAGAAATCTCTTACAGCAGAACTAGGAATGGACAGTTGATGATAGACTAAAAAAAGAAAAAAAAAGAAAATTACTTTTGAAAGAAATAATATTCCCTTACTCCCTTCTTAAATGATGAAACTGACGTTGATAGACGGATGTTGGGTGGCAATGAATTCCAGAGTCTAACCGCGTGTACCGAGGAGGAGTAGGAGTAGGATAGGGTTTTGTTGCGGGATAGTTTAAAAGGGATTTAATGTGAGATCTGCACGGTGCAGTAGAGGTGCGAGCATAGGTAAAGCGGTTATGAAAATACGATGGGTAGGATGGATTTTTCAGGATGTTGAAAACGAAGTATTCGAGTATTCCTGCGAAAGCGAATAGGAAGCCAATTGAGATCCTTGCAAAAATGGGAAACACGATCAAATTATGTAATATAATATTGCAATTAAGTTGTTATTTATTTGGTTTTAAGATTGTTTATGAGAGCCATTAAATAATCGATGGATACACTAATGAACCGTGTCTTAGTAACCCAAGACCTAAAATGATGTTTGCTGAGCCGGAAATGGACCCAGGCCCCTCCGGTCACTCACTAGCAGTAGTTCCCGGGTTAAAATGTTCTTGCAAATAAATACTATCCGAACATTTCATTTATTATTATTTATTTCGAAGTAACTTTCACTAGGTTAAGGATTGATCTTAACCTATTTCATTCTTGTAGAAGATCTGAGCTTAGACTTTTTGTCTTGGGCTCCGGAGAGAAAGAACGGTTATGTATTGTGAAGATTTAATGAAACTTATGATCTGTTGAAAAACTTTAATAAACAAATAAAAAACGAAACGAATTTTGTTCCTGATAAATAGTTGTATAAACGTAGTTATAATGAATTGAGAAACAAATTTGTGTCGCTATAATAGTACTTGAATCTTTGAGAGGAAATATTTTCTTTTTTCTTCTTCATTCTTTTTAGGTTTTTCTGAGATTTTTGTTTTCATTTTTCTGGGTACAATTTAAATTTAATTCCAGTAGGAACAACGGCAGCGGATACGAATGGTATGCGCTTAATAGGCTTGAGCTACACAATTATTAATTAAATTCATCGAACGATCGCTGTCCCATAGAGAATTTATCGGACTGTATTGTTTAGTAATAACAATAGAAGTTAAAGGGTCTGCGGCGTGGACTCGAAACTGATTTACGATGGAGTATTAGTTCACAGCCAATCTCAGTCGAGCGTAATCATTTACTAGATGTTTAACTAAGATACGATTCCTAACGTGATAAGAAAGCCTTTTTGAATTAACGTCAATTATAAAGTCTTAAGTTCCAGCTTAGTAAACAATGATCCAAGTTAATTACCGACTATGGAAAATATGTGACGGATAAAAGTAAGTCTCGGGTCCGCATTGTTACTTGAGAGTGTCTTGATAATAATCATTTATTTTTTTAATAATAAAGAGATAAATAATTTCTATGAATTCATAAAGTGAAAAGGACTCAAAAAAATTACGTATATTTCTTAAGTCTAAAAACTTGTCCTCGGAATCCGTATCTTTGTTATCTTCTAAGTGTGAGGTATATGCGCATGTGTATGTATGTCAGTCTTGAATTGTATTGTATTGTATTGTATTCTTGCGCAAAAACAGTTAGTTGTCCAACAATCTGGTTATCGACGTGCGTTGACGGAATTTGACATTCGAAAGCAGAAATTAAACATATGTACTTATCTCTTTATCAATTTTATTGTATGTTTTCACCGATTAATAAATAAAATAGTTTCCAGAAATATAATTTGTATTTATCTATACTGAGATTTTATGATAATATCGTATTTTCGGAAATCGAATGATTTGTAATCAACCGTTATTAATATGATCGATGACAAGTTCAGTTAAATGGTCGAGATTTAACAGGTATTATATTAAAGAACATCTTTATTGTCATCTAATATATGCGTCATTTACTGTTCTAGAGAGTGGTGGAGCGTAGCATCGAGTTCTGCACAGAGAAGTGGCCGGACTCTATAAGGAAGGAGCTTTTCGGAGCATTCAGCTTTGTACTGGTTTATGCGGTGCCTGGTAAGCGCTAGTTTAAATTGTAACTCAGATTGTAAAATTTTACTAAGTTGAATACCATTTCAATAGAAATAACATATTTCACCTTAAACAATACGGCTATACCAAAGGTCGTATTACAACAGAGGCAGGTGCTAAGATTCTAAAAGCCTCAACGTTCTTTTATGGGACTTATATAAAAGGATGTTATAGACATTGAACAAGTAATCAGAATAGAATATACCCTACAACGTACACTAGCTGAAAAAAATAAATTAAAGCAAAGTAATATTACACAATATTTTAAATGTGCCAATGATTAACTACATGTGCAAATATGTACTTTTAACAATAAATGAATGTAACTAAACTGTGTGTGTCTGTATATCTTTACCTATGCCTGTTACGAATCCCAGATATAACGACGAAATTACGCGGTTCCTTCAATGTCGTTATATCCGAAATCCACTGTACCTTAATCTACGTATAATTAAACCTATACTACACTTACTTATACTGCTGCTCATCCAACGTATATTTTGGCCCCGCTTCGATTACTTGAACTCATTAAACAATTTAGATGTTACGGCTAAATACATATGTAGTACGGGTTTTCAACAGTTTGGTATGTATAAAATTATTTTTCTGAAAATGTTTTATTGAAGCTATTTAATTTTAGTCAGAAGTAATATATATTAATATGCTGCTACAATGTTAAGGCTGAATCAGCCGCCCACTCACGACTCAACGAGCAGTAATGAAAACCTCTGCTAAAGAGGTAAAGTAGTGCTATAAAAGTAGTCCATAATGGCCGCTTAAACTATGTATCGAAAAAGTAGTAAAATCTGGATGAGTCATTCAACTTAAGAATTATATTTTTTCACGTTAATGACAGTTATATACGGCTGTATAACAACTATAGTACAGCCTTTTTATTAGTAACTATTGAAAATTTTAATGAGAATGGATGCCAACAAAATTGAAATATTTAAAGGTTCAATTTGATTGACGACCCCATAGCTCAGTTGGCAGTGGCTCTGGTGCCGAGCGAGCGGTCCCGGGTTCGATTCTCTGCCGGGGCAGATATTTGTGTGACAGATAAATTTTTGTTCTCGGGTCATGGATGTTTGTGATGTCATATTTGTGTTTGTCCATGCCACCCGCAACACAGGGAATCCTAGTACGGGGGTATGAGTCTGTAAAGTTTTATTTCATTTATTATAATTAAAAGCAAATTTTTTTCTAAACCTTACAAATAATTTTTGAAAAACTGTCAATGGACTAGATATATTTCATTGTCATGGTTAATTTTTTCTTTGTCACAAAATATCGCCTGGTTTAGGCCATATATTCTTTCGATCACAATCTAGTCTTAAGTATCATTCTGTCATGAATCATCGAATTCGCCAAACACTCGTTAATAAAGCGTAACAAAGGAGCAATCCTATGTAACTGTGCGATAAAATATAACCCTTCCCTTGCGTCACGTCGTCGGGCGTAATTTGTTGTCTTAGTACCCATTGATCGACACGATTAATCACGTCACGTAGTCCCGGCCTTTACACGCAGTATCATTGGTTACGATGGTTGCTTTCTGATTGAGATGATCTGTGTCGTTCATCTGTTGGTATTTTATGTACATTTTATGTTGGCGACGCAAGCACCCTTTCCAAATACAGGTAGTGTCTAGTCTGTCACTAGTAAAAGTATGTGTGAAATATAAAAAGTGTGAAATTATATATAAAGCAGTTTTCCTCGACCCCGCCCATATCAGAAAATAGTTTTGAGTGTACATTAATATTAACAACATCATTGGCGAGTAGTACAAATTTTGATACGAGAAAAAAACTCTGTGATTCATAAAATTATTGTTCCCTTCGTATATCACAATCCGTCCATCTTCAAAATGGATTGATTGATTGATATTAACAATAAAAATTGCATAGATGTGTGTGTGAGTAAAGAAAATAAGAGATCAAGTAGATTTGTGAGTGATATAAATAAAAGGTCTCTGGGAACACGTTAAAATTAATTTAATGTAAACAGAGTAAAGCCAATCCGTCAACAAATATTTGTATAAAGTATGTAAAGGGAACCATCGCGTTCGTTGGAAATATTTAAACCGTTCATTAAAATGTTTTACATTAGAAGATTTATTTAAATGTTTATCAATGATTACAATTACTCAAATGGCGTCATGTTAGAGTTCGGTTTCCTGAACGTGATTATATGATTTTACGAGCCTAAGTATTATTATGAATTTATTTCGTTATTTTTGTGTTAATAGCCGACAAACGAGCAGTCTAGCCACCTAATGGTAAGTGGTCACCGTCGTCAAGGACATCAGCGAGACCATAGGTATCACTGATGACGCATTGTCAATGAAGAAATAAGAAAGAAAGAACTCGCTTTCAAGCCCCCAGCAGGGACACGACGAGTCGTTTGGCGGCTGACTCAAGCAGAAGGGTGGTAGCTAGCCAGGCAGGCTTTGCGGAAAGACAATAATACCAAAAATAATATTAATTAATGACTTAATAATAATACTGATAATATAATCCTTATGCGAAGCCGTACCAACGAGCAGGCTAGCTTCTGTCGCCCCTTAAGACGCCCTGTTCGGCCAGCATGGGATTGGGAAGATTATTCTATATTTCGGCAACGCCAGTAGTTTTAGCAGCATTGTCGAACATAGCGTGGGCGTTTGATCGTTTAACACTTTTAATTAATTTTAACAAACACTTCACACCGGGCAATCAAAACAAGTTACAGTTCCTAGTGCCGAGGAACCGATCACTTCGACCGCAGAACTGAGCTCCATCCGGCGTCACTCCACTAGCTAGGCTCTGTTGTACCGCGATATTAGCCGAATACCGACGTCATCGCGGCGGTGCTGCCATCACTCGGATACCATGCTGTGTTTCGTTTCACGTCAATACTAATGACCATCTCCGACTTATATATATTTATCTTTCAACGGATACGACTACAACACGACCAAAATACTATTTTATATCTTAATACTCTGGGTTATTTACTTTATGTTAGACGTCGGACGTCCCTTTCATTAAATGTTTCAGATAAATGTGGTAAAATTTTTACTATGAACGTCATGTTAATAAAGGTAACAAGCACAATGTTACATGATAAAGCACTTGTCATTAATATGTGCCGACGAAGAATTTCTATATCGTATGAGACCATTATATATTTTTAATATATCCATTTAATTAAGGGCCTATTTTACGGTATATTCCTACTTTTTAGGGCTGTGTACTTGTTATTATGGTATATGTATTGTTTTAATAATTAGTATTAGCAAATTAAATACGAAATGCAAAAGTAACAGACGATATGATATTTATAGCATTAAGCGCTCTGGGAAAAATTTTCTTTCCTTATTAATTTAATTTAGATTTACTCATTTCAAACTGCATAGCAATGAAAGAGTATCTGCTTGACATTATATTATACACAATATTAATTCAGAATCTCTAACGCCTTCATAAATGGTGTTAAAAATGTTTGTTACGAAAATTTTTTGTTCGGATTCTTAGCAGTACTGGGGTGGCCTAGAATAGTCCCCCCAATCCCACGCTGGCAGCAGTGTCGTAAGAGGTGACAGAAGCTAGCTTGCTTGGTTTTACGGCTTCGCCTGAGCATTCTATTATCAATATTATTATTAAGCCATTAATATTAATATTGGTATTATTATCTTTCCGTGAAGCCTGCCTGGCTAGCTACCACCCTCCTGCTTGGGTCAGCCGCCAAGTCAGCCGACTCGTTGCGTACCGCCTAGGGGCTTAAGAGCCAATACTTTCTTTCTTCTCTATTTCTTGGTCGACAACACATCAATAATACCTGTAGTGTTACTAATGTTCGTCGGCGACGGTGACTTACCATCAGGTGGCTGATCCGCTTCTTTGTCGGTTATTTGCATTATAAAAAAATTACTCGTAATTATAATAAGATATTTTGTAAATTTTATATTTTCCTATTTTATCCTTTTAGGGATCAGCCTTCTTAATCTGACTGACCCCTAAACATCGCATTGAATATTTTTAAGAGTGAAATGCACATTAATGTCGATTGAGCCGTTGCAAAGATACATAGATCGAAAGTTCCATAAATTCCAAGAATAGGAAGAAAAACAGACAGACAATCAAAATATAATGAAATACGAGTCGCACCTGTAACATTAAGTCAAAATTGCTTTAAATCGCATTCAATAACGATGAAGTGTGTCGCAGCCAGTATAGAGAGAGGTGGATAATCCTATTTGTTTACTAGAGGTGCTTGACCGAAGGCGTCTTACGAAGAAATGTATGTAAAACGCTAAAGATCAAGGTCTTAATCAGAAATAACTATTGCTCTAATTCTAAAATTTTTGCATTACGTTTTCATGCTAAGTGTAGAGACATGTTGTGACAATATGTGCATCACAAACAATATAAAATGCTTAAAATATGTATCCCTGTGTGTGTGTGTGCATACAAAGTGCTGTGTTCAGCGATATTTTACATGACGATTGTATTACTAGAACTAAGTCTTAAACAGACCAACTTTCAAGAAACCTGTATACACATTATGTATAGGTACTTTTCACGCAATTTCAAATAATTAACGTAAATAATTTGAATGGAGACAATCAACGCTACATTTAAAATTCTGCCATCAGTGATATAAAAGAAACGCGGAAGTAAATTATTTATAAAATAACGCGCACTTTTTTATAAAATTTTGACTTTCCTATGTTATATGAAGTTGTCACGCGCACTTCGTCCGTGATTGGGCTGTCATACACAAAACAAAAACGATATGCTCGTACATAGATAGCTTGTTTTTCGTCGGTGACATTCAATTATACGCGTCTGTTCAATATGCAGCACATAAAATACTATGGTCCTATTCAAAATCCACAACGTATTGCAATTCTATCAATATTCGTGACGATTGACACTGAAGCCTTCATTTGTATGTGTGGCATGCCATAACATCCTTGAAATAGCTTAGAGACCTCCAACACGAATGACCAGACGAAGGAAGACTGACTTAAACTGAAGAAGTCATTGAGGCTGAAGTTCCTTACAGCTGATCACTCACACGTTACATAGTTTTCCTAGTCTGCATAATAATCAGCAGAAAAGTATAATTTTTAACTCTTAAAGCAAACGAGTAAAAATACCCATTGCATCTCAAATTAAACTAGGGAAGAAATTAATGCACGAACGTGTGTTTACTAAAACAGAATAAATATTAAAGTGTTGTGCCTTTTTTATTTATATTGATATACTCAGTAAACTGATTTCCCGAAATGCTCGACATTCATAAAACAGTGTGGCAATATTACGATCAACTTTTACGACAGAAATATATAGAATGGGGCCGAGTCGGCGGTGAATTATCCAATAAACCGGTAAAGTAACCCTTAAATGGTCTCGAGTGGAGCAACGTAGTTGAGAAGCAATCGCTCGAGATGTTTTGTGTAGCGGTGCCTATTAAATACCTCGTAGTATTTTATTACAGGGAATATAGCTATATATAATATAGCTGAAATTAATTATATTTTATACTGGCCAAATACGCCTCTTTCACTTGACGTGAAATTCAGATTTGTGGACTCTCCAACAGGTATTCTTCTTTATACGCTTTTTTTCATTAGAAGCGTGCAAAGAGACAAATTGGTGATCCAAATTCGATCGAAACTAATTAACGAAGCCTTGAGCACAGGCGCAGGGTTGCCAGCCGCGCAGTCTTCTATAGCGTACATTTTGGAGAGTGTGCGCAGGATTTTTACGAAACAATCCCCCAGACGTACCGCCATCGAACAATCGCGTGTATCCATTCTTATGTTATAATTGTTGTCAAGCATTCACTTATGTAAATAAAAAGTGTCACAGCATTATCACTGGTTGAATAACTGGATAGTGGTGTGTGATGAGAAAGTATTTATTTGACACTCTTAAAGCTAATTAAAATCTTTCTTAGGGCACATGGTTGAGAATTGTTGAAAAATCGCGGAGTTGTTGGGACGCTACTATTGAGCTACCACAAATAAAATTCGTAAAGTGTTTATGGCAGAGAATGTACTCATTAAAATTTCGTACTGTGATATTTATGTGTTCCTTCAAAGCTTTAACTTTCAAACTTTAACTTTGTAATAAGTGATGTGATAAAATACAATTTTACAAATTCGTTTGTTCAAAAGATCTTTGGTTGACTTATTCCCAGAGTTTGTTTAAATGAGACAAATTTACTGAGCACGAGTTTGTCTTTGTTTAGTCACGAGTCTAATAGTTTTGCCTCACAATACAAATTGTTCATAGAACCTTAGGGATCAAGTTAAAACTCAGTATATTTATTACTTATTATTTTTTATATAATTAAAAAAGAAAAAATAAAAAGGAAAGGCGAAGTGAAAGAGAAGAGTAAAGCAGGTGGAAATGCTTGCGAGAGAAGGCATTAGTAAACAATCGATAATATTGGATATCTGTCCGGGATATAAATCAATGATTGCCGAATCACATAAAATGTAGGTTATGTAAATAAAAATTTGATATTTTATACAGAGTCCTCCTACAAAAAATTACTAAAAATCAGAAAACTTCTTGGCTTTGTCCCAACTGTCGCAACAAAAACAATGAGTAATAACTCAAATGCCCTAGTTCGACAGCCGCTCAGGTTGAAGTATTTTAAAATTTCTGGTGAAATTTTATCCACTGATAATGTCCTAAGAGCATATTATACTCAGAGCTATCTCGAGGAAAACACAAATCGGGCGGGCAGTACCTTCGCTATAAAGATGTCTTGAAGCGTAATCTGAACGCGTGTGGTTTGTCTACAGCGAAGATCAGTATGGCGCTCCAAAGTTAAAAAAGTTGTTGCGTACTTCAAGGAGGTACGACTTGCCAACATAGACCTAAAACGCCAAGTTCGCAAAACCAGACCTAAACCCACCTATAACTACACGTACAATAACACAGGCCAGCTCTACTGTGCGAAATGTGACAGGATGTTTAAGACTAAATTCGGATTTTCCAGCCACTTAAGAGCGCACGCCAGAAAATAGCCAGGGTCGCCATCGTCGGACACGACAAGGGCGACATCATCACCCTGTGGAGAGAGTTGAGTTGCGTTAACTTCTTTACATAAGGTGGGCTTTGATATCATTGATCACCCACATTATAGCCCAGGCTTGGCTCCCAACGACTATTAACTATTTCCACATCCGAAAAGGACTGCCAGGAATTAAATTTTCTATCGATGAAGAAGTGAAGGATGCAGTTTCAGCGTATTTTTCACAGGACGATGGAGCATTTTCTTATTATATAATTTATATACAAGTTAATTTATAGATCTGAGAAATGTATTAGGATACCAGGTGATTATGTTGAAAAAGAAAAAATAATGTAATATTATTTCTTCCCCTTCTGTTCCATTCAGCGAAAGTAAAAACTCGTAGGTATACTCACCGTAGTTTGTCACAGTTTTAGTTACCATACTCCTCCGAAACGGCTTGACCGATTTTGATGAAATTTTAATGTATATTCAGTAGGTTTCAAAATAGGTTGTTATGTATTTTTTATACCCTGAAATGATAAGGGTGGTACACCCCAAATTTAGTTCTTTTATTTTTTAAACAAAAATTTTTATTTCATTTTTTTATGATGTCACATTAAACAATACACACAACCCTAAATTTTCACTATTCTACCATCAACCCCTATTTTTTAATAGTAATATTAGTAATTCAATAATTTTCAACCCAGGTCGATAACTGTATAATTTTCACTTTTCACTTGATTAGTTATCCCCGCCAGGCGTCTACCGGTGTCACTTCCGACTCAGTACTCAACACGGAGTAGGGATGCGATCTCTTTTCTCACTACCTACATTTTTCGACCAATATTATTATTGTTTGTGCATCGATCGTAATAGTGACGTTTACAATTATCATTTTAACTATTTCAGTGTTATTTTCAAATAAATATATCATTAATTCATATCACACCATGTTTTTCACACGAACAATTATACGTGACATATTCTCGAGTGGGCAAACCGTCCAGTTTGTTTGTGTTAGCTAAAGGTGGGATAGGAAAAAGTATTGTACACTCTATTACGTTATGGGATTAATATTGTTTTTTAGTAAAATTATTCTAATTAGCGATATATATAATTAATATTGCAGAACAACTTTTGCCGGGTCAGCTAGTGTATTTATAGTAATTTAGTATTTATACGAAAAATTTTTTATTCATACAATCCGAAAAATAATACACACAATCGTATCGCCTGCAAAAGGTTCAGCGTTTTTTTATGGGGCTCTATGACCTCTGTATCTCATGCGATAAAGTGAACCCAATTTTCGTTACAGAGCACCTGTCACCTGAAAACAAGAATATTCACACAGTTACAAGGAAAATGCCAAGAAAGTTAATCATAAATATGTCTGGATGCGAAATTTTCACATTTTTCTTTGTAAAATGGACTAATCGGAACGCATAACAATCAACAACATGGAGAAGCTTAGTAACCTCGCCAATTAACATTAGTACCAGCAAGCTTTTATATAATAAAATTTGTACAATTTTCGGAGCTAAATATATAGTACACGACGTCCTAACACAAAAATTACAGAATTTTATCAAAATTTATTAATTTTATCAATGATTACGACGTTATTGTTTAAAGCGAAACAACAAATGCGTTTTTATTGGCGAGATCGTTTCACATCTAGATTTCAGTGTTAAAGTAGGAGAAGTACTGATTGTGGTCGATACAAAATTAAATACCAAACAATATAAAAATTTTAATAGTAATTGCGATGGCTTATGAGTTAGCAAATTTATAATGAACAAGGAAAAAGAACAGCCGTTCGTATGTGCATTTTATCTTCCTCCTCCACTTAAAGTCCGTATTGTAGAACATTTTATTTGTAATGCAAATAAGTCACTTGATAACGCAAAATACAAGCTAATTATTAGTGGTTTAATAAATCCTGGAATCAAAGTCATACTAATATGCATCGTGATAATATGATCATGAAAAAGTGATCAAAACTGACAAATTTATGTTAATAAATAACTCTGCCTTGCATATGTGAAATGTGTTTTTGAATTCGATCCAGGACAGATACATTTTCTTAAGGAGAGTGATGTTTATAACATTAATACTAGAAAGAAGGCTAAACTAATTGTACCGAATTTAAGACTCGGCAAAACTGTTTGTTCTTTCATGGGTAGATGTGTAAATATTAATAAAGAAATTCAATAAGAATGAGATAAGAAGGAAATGCTATATTGTAAATTAAAAACTCACGTCAAAAGCATACTTATGATGAAAGATTATTACAAACTACATATTTACTTTTAAGAAAAACCTGATTGTACATGTTAATGCTGTGTAAAACTGTGAGTAAGATAAAGAAACACTTTAGAAATTACTTGCTGTTTCTTCTTTCAAGATCACACACGTAAGAATTTGTTGAACCGATGGACTAGTTTGATTTTCGAAAAGTGTTCACAGTGTTTGATAGTATTTTTGTAATCCGAGATGTCTGACATGTACACTCATTTCACGTACAACATATAATAGTTGATGATAGGCTTGTAGAGTGTAAGCGTATTTATAAATCTTCACTTTGCAAATTGAAACCTTTATTTTATTAATTTTCAGGAAGTATCGTTGTGGTATCTTATTCTTTGATGGGACGGAGGCTTTGTTCGGTTCTGCCACCGTTTGATCAGACGGAAGGCAGTGCGAACAGTCAACAGGTTAGTTGCGACATGTATCTGTATTTTATTTAGCTTTGTTTGCATGATTGCCTTTTATCTAAAGGTCGGACTCTTCCGGTCTCTATCTGTCGGCCACTTTTACATAATAATTATGACAGACTTTTCAACGTGCGCTCGGAAGCATTTATGCGTTAACGAAGTTTTTAGCTCCGTTATTAGCATAACCTGCCGTAACTTATCACGACCTTATCTAAACTCGCTTAATTTTGTCGATCACTTACAATGGTTACACAAGTCCTTAGGCTATGAGTATCCTACGAATTCTTGATTGCCAAAGAACCAAACTTTTAACGTTTTAAAATTAGTACGGCTTTCAAAGTATACGTATGGCCTCAAATTTGTTTGAAGATTTTAATTTTATACATGACAGCTAAGTAAAATTACTTAAGGAAAATAATTTATTAACAGCGGAAAAATGAGGCAAGCTTGTTAATTAAAACAATTAAGATCTCGAAAATGTAATCATTAAGTGTTCATACCTACACAATTATTCATATCTGAATTCATTCATGAAAATAAATTAAATTACATATATTACTTCACGAGATTTGAAGTTAACTACTCGTAGCATCAGACAAATAAAATTTAGGCTTTGTTATCTGTCGTTACTAATTTGAAAACCATTTGTTTTCACATATTACAATATATTTCAAAAGGTATTTCGGTATCACAACCCATAATTGTCCCATAGCTGGGTGGGGTCTCCTCCCACAGTGATGGGTTAGGGCCATTATTTATTGGATCAGCCAAGTGTAGGTAATTTGACATCACACTCCTTACAGAACATTAGGGAGAACCCTCATGATCGCGTAATGTTTTTTACCACCGTAAGTTTAAAGCTTAACTTCAAATAGGCACGTCACTTAGCCGAGGAGATAGATAACTGAGTGCTGTGCAAGCTAAAAACATCCGTATGTATTCCTAATTACAGCGTCTTCGATTGGTTCGCGAACGCAAGCGTGTGGCGTGGATTCTTCTCCTCCTAGCCGTACTCTTCGCTCTGTGCTGGTTGCCGTACAATATATTGCAGCTCCTCATTGATGTCAATGCTGTCCAGGCGGAGTCTGTGGCGTTGGTACTACCTTATACCTTACTCTTGGGTAAATAGTTTTGTTTACTACTATATCACCACAGTATAACAAATTACAACGTTCCATCACTTCCTCGGTCTTTGCTTATTTTAGCAGTGTTATTAAACTCTAATCGGGAAGGGACTGTTCTTCCTTGAGCCTCATCCAACTTCTCCTGTTTGCGATGCCCTCTGCTTGTTAACGGACTTCATAATAGGGTCCCTATGCTTTGTGACTTTCGTCTTAATTTTGACGATGCTCACCCATGGTGGTAAGGTTGTTACCCTGCAAGCAATTATGAACCTACATAAAACCGACTGGTAAATATAATTAATGTGTTTCGGTTATAGTATTGAAGAACCCCTGGTTGCCAGATATAAATTATATTTGATTGTTTTATATAGGTCTTGAGTCACAGTCGAAGAAGGTGGCTGTTTTATATGAGACATGAAACATTACAAAACACGACTTTTAAACTTGCTAAGTTGTAAAACCATCTATCACCCGTCATTATCTTATCTAACCTTATAATCTTTCCCAGGTCACGCAAACTCAGCCATCAACCCTATAGTGTATTGTCTGATGACACGTAACTTCCGACGGTCACTTCGGAAGCTCCTCTGCCACGACCCCGGTAACATTCACTCTAGTACTCATTTCAATGTAAGTGAACAACTCAACGGGACGAGACCGATTATGCTTTATAACACTTTAAGACAAGATGATATGAATAGTTTATTGGTGCAGTTCCAAAGTCTCCTCAATGTTAACATTAAAGTTATTTTTATAAAAATAGCCAATTGTCTCTATTTAAGATTGGCCACAAATTTTTATGGCTCCTACTACTGGCCCCGTGTTCTACAACATTAAACGCATGCGTAAAGCGCTAGAAGTGCTAGGAACGCCCGAAGGTCTGGTTTATAACGAACCGTAATTAGTTTCCACCTCAAGCCAATATATTATAACGTGACTCTCAGAGCTTAATTCAGTCTGGAAACTAGGGCTTTATTTCCACTGCCATAAGAATATTCGCGATGACACACGAATATAATCTTTACCAGTTTCGTTCTTATAGATTTTTGTAAAATTCTCAATGATGTTGGTCAATGCAGTCTCTTTGTCTTTTTGGCCAGTTTCATTTATTGTACACAGGCAGGCATGCTACAAGGCCATAATTATATTTGTCCATCGCTAATCTCAATTTTCTAACATTATTAGTAACTCACCATGTATAATTTTAGAATTAAGTTATATCTTCTCAACGTTATTGTCAATTGACACTGGAATTTCATGATCAAAATTAGTAATTTGTCTTAGCTCATTTTCTTGAAGTACTAATTAAAGTCTGTTGTCACTGGTAAGCCAACGTAAGATAATTAAAATTTCCTCAATTAGTTTTCTGCGCCCGTAAATTAATTTTTAATTATTTTTAATGGTACCTGTAACTACCCTTGTAAATATTAACTAATGTGCACTCGCATGCGACGTGACGATAAGTTCTCATTATCGACTTGCTCAGTCAATTCTATTCTTTTCGAACACAATTCATCTGTAAAATATTTACCATCCTTTTTCCATATCATCACCAGAGTAGAAGTGAATTAGATAATGTTAAAATATTGAAAATAAAATACGTTATAAATAATTATGTATATTTTTCTTATTAATTAGGTCAGCAAATCATTTATACTAATAAATAAAATTGGAGTGTCTGTTTTTAATATTAAAATAACCGCTTTTTACTACATGCATAATTATATACGGTACATATACCAAAATATCATTTTTTACAATTTTTGTCTGTTTGTTCCGGCTAATCTCTGAAACGGCTGGACCGATTTTGACAGGACTTTCACTGACAGGTAGCTGATGTAATAAGAAGTAGCTTAGGCTACTTTTATTTCTACTAAATAACTTTTTTGTTAAATTCCACGCAGACGAAGTCGCGGGCACAGCTAGTACTAAATAAAAGATTGCACTTTACCATATTGGCATATAAATCTTTCCAGATGCAAGGCTTAAGACAAAAATCCAACACGTCTAGCGTGAGGACCTGCACAACCGTGACCTTCAGAAGCAACAACCAGCACGGCAGAAGCAACCCGAGCGTACACTACGGTAGAGTCAACAGAACAGATTCTGCGAGGGAGAATGGATGGAAAGAACGATATCAGAAGAATGCACAGTTTTTGTAATGAATAACAGTCAAGTCAAGAAAAGCATTTATTTTTTACTTAACTTCGATTTAAAACCGAACAAGCTCAGTATCATGTAACATTATGTAAAGATTATAATTAAAAAAGAGAAGTTTTTTCATGTTTTATAAATATTGTAAAGCAAAGAAACTACACACATTGTAATTTTATGTAATGTTATTATAATTCAAGCTTAACAAACATTTCGAAATATTAAAATAATTATATTAATTCATATTTAAAAAATTAAGTAGTAAATACCCCACTAGCAGGCACATGGAGGCATAAGTTATTATGCAATAATCTGGTCACTGCTACACGATATATTTAGTTTAGGAAACACAATATAAAGGTAAGAACAGAATTTTAATTTATGTATGAAATCATTCTATGATTATTCTTAATACGTATTTTAAGTTATGAACAATTAAACAAATAAACGTTGCCGCACACCCTCGCATTGGGGTCCCACGTGTTGTGGGCGGCATGAATATGTACAAATATGATATCACAAACACCTGCGATCCGAGAACAAACAATTATCTATCACTTAGTTATTGTTATTTGAATCGCCCCGACGCTCAACAGGCCGGCCGCTACCAACTGGACTTCGGGACCGTCATTTCTCCATTCGGACCATCTATGAAATCGTGAATCGAATTGTGATTGATCTATTATCGTAATCAAAATTGATACAACATTTTTAATATTACAGGTTCCGAGTATATTAGATAAGCTTCGATATAAAATGTAATAAAATCGGTTACAATATTCAACAATACGAAAAAAAATTTATGGGTTCCCACGAAAACCCATTAAATGTAAAAAATGTATGAAAATTTACAGCTGTTCCCGTTCCTTATTGTGTGTGTTATATTGTGCAATTGTAAAGCTGATCTTTCTAGGTTTAAACCGAAGGAAGTACCCGTGACTCTGATATTATTATTAAATGGTTTTCTACTAGTTTTCTTAAATTTTGTATTTGTAAAATGTAAAGGTGTGAATATATTCGACTCGAAATTATAATTTCGTTTAATCTATATCAATTTTAATATAAGATAGAGTATTTAAAGCCAAATTTTTATCGATGTAATGTAAATGAAACATAAATCTTTTCGAAAAATCTTTGATATTTTATATACTATAAAAAAACTAAATGCAGGACCACACAGACAAAAACAGCGATTAAATTGATTACTTTTATAGATTTATAGATAGCATTGAAGTTTAATGAACTTTTGATGTAGAGTTTAGCACTAGTTATATTTATATGTTTATCATAGCTGCAAACTATGTACTGGTAGTATAATTAATGTGACCATTTTCTCACGAGCGTGAGATTACTTCATTGCTATTTAAAACGAAAGACATGTTTGTAATTTATTAAATAGAAGGTATATATTTGTTAATGAAATATTGTTTTCTGAAGGTGCGTTACATTCAGTACAATTCAATCAAAGAGTTCTCCTCCAAGGCCGGCGTTGCATTGGTGATTCCTCTGGTGTCGCCTATGTTTATAGGCGATATTGACCACTTACCATCAGGTGGCCCGTCCGCCTTTTCGTCTGCCCTTCTGGCAATAAAAAAAAATTCAATTACGGACCTACAAATCCCAATTAGTGTGTTGCTACGCTGTTATTTTGTCAAATGTCCCATTTTTTAGATATTTTGAGAGTGTGGTCGTCACCTAAGGTATAAAGTGTTGAAATAAAGACACTAATTCATTTTCATATCAGCTGATTACAAATTGTTATAACAGTAGGTAATTTATTAAGTCAGGTTTGTACAAATCTATTGATGCTAAAGTAACTTTTTTGCCACTTTACTGGCATTTAAAGTTTTCGTATAGTAGATTTATGTCAAGTGAACATAAGTACGCGCATTTATATAATATCCAATCAAAGTTAGTATAGAGATATTTATTAATCGCGAGCACATTGTATAATGGTATCTTTATACATGCTTACCATCTCTCGTGCAAAGTAAATATACCTGTTTAATAAACTAGTACCTATGATATGTTAAGTACTACGTACATTTATTACTACACACTGCTTAATCTGGTGCTATATAGCACTAAATTAAACTGTATGTAGTAGGAAATTTTTATGTACTAGTAGCGGCAAACAATTTACAACTGACTTTGCCTTTTCTAAAACTTTGTTGCTGAAAGCTCCTTCGTTAAAGAAACGAACAATATTTTTATACGTTCCTGTATTATCAATAACTTTTAACTAAATATGAATAACACATAAAATAATTGTATATAAAAGTAACTCTGAAATAGCACTTTAAACACGGTAGATATAATGTAAATGAATTTTAAGAGCGATGAAAATAAAGAAGAATTATTGTAGTCATGTATGTTTCAATTTCATTTCCTAAAATGAGAAGTCGTTTAAATCTATAGTAAAAAAAATAATGTACCATATTTTTATGACGGACAAAAAAGTATAAAACTTTTTCCTTTTTCACATTTTCATCCATTGTCATCCATTTCAGAGCTACGGTCCAAATTTTAAGTTACTTTAAAATCAATTACAATAATGCACCCGAACAGACATACAAGAAAGGGAATAAATAAAAAACATGGTCAAATTGGTGGGTATAACGGACGGATGAGAGTTGTTCCACTTGAATCCAGCACAGTACAATACGGTACAATGGAATGCATATCTACAGTATAGCGTACATCAAACTCAATACTAATCGCGATGCCACATACAGTTGAACTAAATCAGTAAAATACTACAACAAAATAAAAAATTACTGTATTTTTTTATATTTTCGTATCTCTCGGAAATGTGTATATTTAGATGGCTTCGTAGAAATACAGTAGATAAATAAATAAACCAAGTACTTAATTATATTCATGTGAACGATGTTTATTATATTTATAAAAAATACAATAACTTTCAATCACATTGTTACTTTTATTACCGTTTTGAGTATATTAGTTAACACTGAGGAGAAAGAACGGCGAAACAAACTCCTCAGCGCAGATTTTAAATCAATGTATGACAATGACAAGCTAAATTTTAATCTGTGCGACACTTTTGTTTTCAGGCGTCCTAGTATATCTAGTCATATGTATTTATCAATATCGCTTAAGAGTTTCATTAGCTTGATTTAGAGTCATATTATAAAAGAGTGAGTACAAATTTTGTGAGTTTATGTATGTGCGGAGAGTAATCTCCGGAACCTATTTGAGAAATTATTTTACTATCTGAAGGGTGCGTTATTCCGGATTGACTTTATAATTACCTAGCAAGCTGCCCTCGCTTCGCTGCGGGAAAACTACGCCCTACGCTACGAAGTAGTACCCGCATTATTTTAAATTAATTTATAACTTTCTTATTTATGGACGGATTGCAATGAAACACACTTTAAGTATTAAATTAGGCTTACTGCAATATATTACTTGAAACCAGAACGAAATCGGTAAGGCCGTTTCTAAGATTAGCGAGAACAAACGCACAGACAAACATACAAAAATTGTAACAATTATTGTTTTGGGTTCTATTGCGTTAATAAAGGCCCCTAATAATGTTTTTACACACATATATTTCATGTACAGAAAGCGTACAGTTAGAATTTTATTATTAGAATAGATAGATTATTTAACTCAAAGTCGGGGCGTGTCACTAGTCGTATATGAATCATCAGTTATAAATATACAATGTCAGCCGAAATACGATGACCAGGTGAAGAGATTAGTTAAATAAAGATTGTGCTTTATGTGTTCGCCTAAATAGAGGTTAAAAAACGACCAAGAACAGCCAATAGCAAATAATTTTAGCATCATGTAATTAAAATTTACGTGCCTTATGCGTCAGCACAAGATTCTCTCTGGCATGGCCTCGATAGTTTTGAGTTAAATTTTGAAATGCTTGAAATTAAACAATACAATTGCCATTTGCTCGATTTTAAAAAAATTATAATGTTACAATCATTTCCCTGCAACGTTTCCCGTCCATTTATTAAACCGACGGAGCTTAACCGCGAACATTTATGGTTACGATCAATTATTATGTTAAAGTTTGTTTAAACGGACAACTAGGTTTACAACTGATGAAATCAGCCTTAACAGACGTAGCCCGTCCCTTGTAACAATTTTAGGTAGTTTTCTGAATTTAAAAGGGTTAAAATGAACCTTAAAGATGACCAATCAA
This sequence comes from Megathymus violae, assembly GCA_003671415.1. Lineage (NCBI taxonomy): Eukaryota > Metazoa > Arthropoda > Insecta > Lepidoptera > Hesperiidae > Megathymus > Megathymus violae. The sequence continues at coordinate 910,032 of PDGT01000103.1, read as the reverse complement.
GCGGTGCCACGCAAACAACAGTAACTGCAGGATATATGTACATTACTGTACTGAGAGTGTGAGAAGACCCATGAATCATATACACGGACATCGAGAAGATCAGATGGAAGCTTATGATCGTTGGTTGTGGTTAAGAACGAGGCGTCAGAGCGTGATTTAGAATTCATTACTCATGACAAAACATGGATCTATTAATATGATCCAGAAAATAAAAGGCAAACATCAGTATGGGCCTACTTAGAAGGTACTGACAAAATTACAAAAACTTCGCAATGTAGAAAAAAAATGATGACGTCAATACTCGAAAATTGTAGGTCATTTAACTCGAAATGATGTACTACATGTGTACATGTAGCATTACTCAAAGCTTTTCAAGCCATCTGACTTAACTTCTTGTGTTTCATTTTGTTCTAAATAGTACAAGAAAAAATATTAATAAAATGCTTTTTCGAGCGCGGAAGAAGCCGGCTATTGCCTATGAAGTAGCGACTTCTGATCTGTCGGATCATGACCGGCAAGTGTTTTCAATGTTGGTTTAGACGAATGTAACTTTATATAGAGTATAAAGGAGGGTATTTTGACAAAATCTAAAAATATAGTACTAGTATGTTGGATTGTTTTTCTTTATCTGAAAACACGATCTACAAATACTTTGGACGTGATATTTTTCATAAACAGCGACATCTATACGAATACGTTGGAAAATATTTTGAATTACCAGTCTCGTTATAGATGTCACACGATAGATGGCGTTGCTTGTTCCAACACTAGGTTGCTGACGCTGCACCACACGCATATATCAATTGCTTCGTCCATAACTTTCACCTAATTATTGCTGCAGGGGTCCTCGGTTAAGGGAGACTGGTGAAATGTAGTGAAAATATAAGGCTGTCTTTTCATCAATGATGTCATAGGTTGGTAAGCGTTTTGCGAGAACAAAACCCATTGACATAATTATTATAAATTCAAATACAAATTTTTATATATTATTATTATATACATATATTATTAAGTAGCACCAAGCACATATTATTAGGTGTATAATTTATTCCACTTGATAACACAAACAATTTTTTAATACAAAATTGTAACATTAATTTTTCATTCATTCATTCATTTCAAAGTCCACCACACTGTAAAAACAAATGAATTGAAATAAAATAAAATTTATTCGGAGTTGGTTTTCACAAATACTTTGAAAGTCAAACTACGCCATCGCTTCAACAACTCCCTACCGTGAATGGTTCCGGAAGAAACTCCCAAGGGATTTTTTCCTAATTACCATTACAGAAAACACTACTACTTATGGCTATACTCGTATGTATATTAAACTCGTGTCCAAGCAGACTTATCTTTAATGTAATCAGTCAACTAGTTTGTAGAGTTTTAATTTGCAGTATGTCTTTTGAGGCAATTCTAACGGAATAATACAGTTTTGCTTAGTCTGAAATATGGTACAATTAGTTTACCCTTATTCCTAATATTAATTTTGTGAAGAACACTTCTTAAAAAAAACTATCAGAGTGTTTTTAACAGTTAAATGTATTGTGATGTAATATATTGGTTTCTTTAAAAAATCCTCCAAGCGAGACCGTAGGCCTGAAGTTGAAATAGCACGTACAATAATAATATAAAACTTTTCTATAATATAAAAATCGACTGAATATCAGCAGCTAAGATCCACAACAGCAAACCATAGGACATTACACTGTGAACGTAGCTAAAATAAACTAATGTTGTTGTTTCTATGTCCGTTAAGAACCTTACTTGAACTAAATCTCTGTGACAAAGCTTAATATGAGGACTCTATTGTAATCGAGAGTCTATGGTAAGGCCAAGAAATGTTGAATTTACAAATTCAAGCACTTCATTATTCATAGCAATTTGAATTGGAAATTGTGTTACATTTGGTAACGTGAATTTAATACATTTCGTTTTTTAAACCCTTGACATAATCATAGCAGCGGACCTAATATTGATTGACAATCCTATGGCAATGTATGCTTCTGGGGACTCCATCCCATTGCCTACTTTTGGAATACGCCCAAGAAATAAGGTTTTATAAGGGTAAGTAAACTATATTATATCTGCATAAGTGATATTTGCAGTGCGTTTTGGCAAATATACAACATTTCGAACGGTGAACTCTCAGCGTGCAAGTTTCCTTATTTGCTGCAAATGCCTGAACGATTCGAACCAAGTTCCCATCGGTGCCGATTTTCAAACTGTTATCGCAACTCAATACATAACTTACGTTACACGTCCACCCCGAATACATTATTTTGTTGGCTCGTTAACAACAAATTCAATTAAGCCAGCAATTTGTCACGTTACATCGCTGAATGCCCCCGGTCACTCTGTATAGAACCAATAGAGGGTGAATACAAAACCCAATTTATGTATACGTGACATTGTGTGGCTGATTGATGTCTGAATTTTTTGAAGATATTACTAATTCCTCACCTTTATTGATGGTAAAAATGATACAGAATAAATATTTTGCTAAGCTATGTCCATAGGGAGCCGAATCCGAGCCAATCTGGTCTATTTGCAATCAGCGCAACTGCTGAGCGTATTAATGACAGGGACGCCTGGAAATAACAGTGTCCAAACCAGTTCCGCACAGGTTTAAACTTTTTTAATTGGCATGTGTTGTTTAAAAGATGTGCTCAGGAGTTTCTTTCGCCGTCTCTTCTCCTCATTGTTAAAACACCTTTTCGAAACGGTAGTAGTAGTAAAAAAGGACTTGCATACGTGTATTTACAGTTTATCCTGAGTATGTTGGCCGAGGATAATTTAAAATATGTTTTAAAAATTAATTCTGTTGAAGCCAGTCAATTTCGCATCGGTTACGGAAATGGTGTCGACTAGCGTTTGAAATCATATACAGAAAAGTCGTATCGAAAAATATTTGAAAAATATTGATTGAAAATTCCCTTCGAAGGTTACGAGTGTGTGCACTGTTTACAGTACCGTGATTTTAAATGTCGGATGGATTGTAAATAAGTGACCGTTTGGGCTGGTCCTTAATTATTTAATTATAACGGTCCTTAATTATAATTAATTATTTAATTATAACGAATTCCATTGATTTCTTTATGTGTATTCTTAGAAACATTGTCTTTATATGTATAATATCACGTCTTATGAAAATACTTATTCCCTTTGTTTTAATTTGTGAGACAAAACGTCTCCAATTCGTATGCGTGCTGTGGCAAATAAATTTATCTCATTCATTCATTATGTAAGGCACGCATATCACAATGTATAGTCATATTAAAGGGGGTATCATAGGTATAATCACGTCAACCACACAATACTTACGGAAAACAAGACGCGTTATAAATGGATACGTAGAAGTCACCCGCCTTCGTTCGCCTTCAGCAAAGCCTACGCCTTATGTTTATAAATGGGACTCGTGTTTTTTACGGATGGATTTTCTAGCTCAAGACGAATGTGTTGCCGGCAACGAAGGAGGGAG
>PDGT01000103.1:864289-906410 GCA_003671415.1 Megathymus violae | reverse complement strand
TTATAATTTCCTGTATCTTTTATCCATTTATTCTGTAATTTCTTTATATATTTTATTAGGTTTAATGTTTTGTTATTGTTGTCAAATATTTGACAAATGTCCTAAATTATTGTCATCGTGATAACTTTTATTCTTAATTTGTATAATTTTTATCCTTTTTCGTAATGTTATTTATTAGGTTGAATAGTAATTTTAAATTTGTAAATAGAGCACAAGAAGAGAATCATTCCAGAAGATTCGTTATATAAAAGGCGAGCTGTGACGACACGATCAGTATCTCTCGCGTGTGGGTCGCAACTCTAGAAACTTGAAGGAGTCTCATGCTGAAAGTCTCTATCGGAACAGTCTCACGGGTGAAGTCACAATTACGATACGGAGCAGTCTCTCTCGCGTGTGGGTCACAACAGTGGAATCTTGAAGGAGTTTCATCCTAAAAGTCTGTATCGGAACAGTGTCGCGGATGTAGTCACAATTACGGAACGAAACAGTCTCGCGCTTCTAGCCGGAAATAGTTTATTACTCTCCGACTCCGGGATCTATATACTTCGTGCGCCCTAACGCACGCCTGGTTAAGGCGGTCTCCGTGTGCTGAACACCGGACAATCTACACGTCTCGTGCGCATTAACGCACGCTCCAGGCGCCGAGGTCTCCGTGCGCTGAACGCCGGGGACTCCGATCGTCTCGTGCGCTCTAAACGCACGCTCCAGTCGCCGAGGTCACCGTGCGCTGCACGCCAGAGAAGCGACGGGCCTAGTTTCTTACTTACAAGTGACCTTCTTTTTAGTTTCTTAATCTTGTAACTCCTGTATTATAGTCATTGTAACCGCCAGGAATTCTTAAATACATTATATCTTCTAAATTACTTATAACATCTTTTACTTATAACACTACAACTTTTCTTATCTATTCACCCGACAGAGATCCATTTACCGTAATGTTAATTTTCTTACACGTTGACACATAATATGCGTTTTAAATTTCTTTAATTTTTGTAGTTAGTGTTTTAAAATTATTGGTATAAAAAAAAATTAAAAAGCGTCAGGTTTGTCTTTGTTACAGCTTTATTATTCGTATATAAAAAGGAGATTACGAAGGCTAATAAAAGTTCGGCGGAAACCAATGAAATTCATAACAATGTGTGCCATAAAAAACAGAGTTACTGATAAGCAGTTAGTAGTTGCCATTCGCATCATTAATATTTTGTTTGTTGGAAGTATGATAACATTTTTCCCTTTCGTTCATTCATATGATCGCAATGCTGTGATAGTGTTAAAATTTAATCTGTCTTCATATGCAATAGAAGTGCATTGAACTGCAAGTTTAGTCTGTGTTTCATTGAGCTCAATTACCTACTACTAGTAGCAAATACAGTCCACTGCCTCGAGATTATTTTATTTTGGTCCTTCGAGTCAGAACTTTTGCAGAATAGGTAGGTATAGAACCCACTACACATAACTGAAGTAAGTGTTGAAAAGCGACTGAGAAGATGTGTTAAGTACATGCAATAGATGTGCAGACTGCTGTGTGTTGCATCATTGTTCATATGAAACATATTTTTAGTGTAAATAGCCGAATAACGAGCAGACGAGCCTGATGGTAATTGGTCACAGTCGTCCATGGATCAGTAAGTCATCATATAATCCTTACACGAAGCCCTACCACCAAACAGGCCGGCTTCTGTCGTCTCTTACGCTATTCTGTTCTGCCAAGATTACTTTTAATACCCGCACATTACATCATATTACCATTAATATCCACATGCCGCTTTTCTAAATATTCATTTAAATTTTCTAAACGAGATTATTTGTACTACTTGCCAATTGCTACTTTCTACTGTACAGGATCCTTCGTATTGAGGTATGTTTATTTCAGGTAGCGTCGTAGGAAGTATTGACTTATTGTTATTGGATTAGCAAAGATTTATACTGTGGATCGGAGATTAAAATGATTTTAAAAATTCTTTAATGTCGACATCGGCTTGTGTGTACTTGCGTACCACGTTACCATTCTACTCTACATTGGGGTTTAACGAAAAACGTTCTAGAAGCAACGAGTCATCTGTATGAAGTGAAATATCCACGATCAAAGAGTGTGATTGCGATTGTTTGACTAGTATTTGTAAGAGTGCTTACTAAAAGTGCAATAAAGTCTTTGCGGAACTATTTTGGCGGTTACAAGAACCTGTGATTCCTGACACATACAAGTGACACGTTTTGGATTTTTTCTGTCACTTCGCAGTATCAGCGTCGCTACTGCTGCTACAAAACGATTCAATAAACAGCACACTGATGCAAATAAGGTGAGCACGAATATGCATTATCGATAGCCTCTTCAATGCGTAACAACTTCAATTATACGTGTAATGTTGTTGTCAAAAAAATCATGATTTCTATGTCGAACACGAAACTGTGAACCAACGCCAGTGAGCACCAAATCGGCACTTCGACACCACTATTATTACCTAAAATAATTGAACAGTAATGCCATCTTATATCTCATAACTGCAACTTAATGCTTGATAATAGTCGGAAAAATAGCAAACGAGTTATGTGATTGTTAGTTTTCGTATTGCCTTAGCATATATTCGATGCGATCACTACCACACTATAATATTTCACGACCAGAGGAAATTTAGTTTGAACACACAAATGGATGGAGTTATTTACACTCTCAATCTTAAGGTTTCAAATAAAGTATGTCATCATCAGCTAAAGAGTCGCATTGCAGCTTGCACTGGTGGTTCGAATTCAGGAATAGATATAATATATATTGCCTATTATAATTACTCGAAGAAACTTGTAAGGAAACTGTAGAATGTTGAATCCAGCAACATAACGCTTTGACGAACTAAGAAATCGAACTCTCACTCTGAGATAAGATCATAATCAGTACTGGAAAAGTTTAGCGATGAAACAATGTTATCAGTATTGGGTAATTCCCATTCCACTTAATCCTCGTAAATTACCTCAAATCAAAGAAACCTACTGGAAAATGACAAAATCGCCATTATTCTTAAGAGTCTAGGTATCAATATTGTATACTCGGGAAGCCTTTTGGGGCTGTGGAATGAAATAGTCAATTTGTCTTTAACAGGGATGTTATTCGAGCGCTTACTCGTTGCTTAATTCGATGAGGTTAATTATTTGTAAATGTCGGCCTTTGCTAATGTACTCAACAAAGTTTGTAATGAAGATTGATTTTAGTTACGAATTTAATACCTACCCCAATTATTTTATGCTAAATACTAAAAAGCAAACAACCTGTCTTGTATTTCAATTATTTTTAATTCCGCCACGGCCCTTGTGCTCTTTATAATTATTTTAAAACAAAAGTTTTAATTACTGTTCAAATACCACGCAGGAAAATATAAGTTTAATTACATTTTAATTTACTTTGGAGGTTTAAGGTTCTTTGGAAATCGTCAATAGTCAAATCCCTTCCGTCATTTTAAGTTTGGTTAGTTCTAGCAACATGTTTGGGTCCATGATCATATTGATGCATTGAGTACTCGTACATAATATATACCTGAACAGTTAGCGTTCGTTCGTTACGATTTAATGTAAATTAATTATTTCGGTCTGCGAGACATTCGTATTATGAAATAAATAGTACTTAATACTAATCGTACGACTGTAAAAGATTGAAACCATATGCCATATAAAATCAATGTTAAAGATTATTGTATAAGTTTCAATTGGTCAACAGAACGAGCATATTATGTCTAGTTAGATATGTAAATAACGTGAATTTTAAAGTGTATTTATGCGAATGCGGATATTTATGCGGAACCACAATTTTTTAACTGTTCGACTCACTCACACAAAACTAATAGCTAATATATAGCAACTTAGAAACATATTTTTGTTTCTTCAAAAAGAAGCTGTTGTGGAGGTTGGAGGTTTGGAAAAATAAAATGCATTTTAAGGTAAATTATATATAATACAACCGTTTTTTCAACTAGTTCGTAATTTACAATATTCAATATTTTAACAGTGATTATTCAGTAATACAAAGCCGCTGTCGTTATGTAGTATTCCCGATCATATTGGCGCTTACAAAACCGTGCATACATTACATAACATTAGCGATCTTGGCATTAACGTATTACCAACGTACTGGATGGTTTTGATTTCTTTGATTGGTTTGATTTTCTTAATCGAAGAGTAATTTTCAGTACAAATCGGTTAGGGGCTAGTGATCGGCCAGAATGTCGGATGATCTTAAGGGTCCGAAATGTCTGATGTTTAACTATAACAGCTATATTCTCCGAAAAAGTAACTCGCAATACAAGGACAGAATAGGAAGGTAGGAGCCACTCAGGAAAATACACCTCTCAAGCGATCACTTTTACAACTGTCAACTGATTATCAATTAGGATAAAGACAAGCTGTCGCTGTGAGAGATGGACTCAATGTTATCAGTGCATTCATGACGGTTTCAGTGTTTATAAAGGTTTTTGTTTACGAGTAGGTGACGTTAGTGAAATTACATTACAAACATTCCAGATCACGAATTAACTTTTATACGATTACAATATATAATTTAACAAATTTGAATAGTGTAATCAAGTTTCTTCTCTTTCTTCTCTTCCAGTAACTTTTGTTAATCCGTGCCCGCATTTTCCAATCTTTTATGTATATAAATATTTTGATATTTTAATTTTTAAATTGTATAATGATTAAAATTATTAATATATAATTATTCAATTAATAACAACAGTTCCTGTATAAAAATCATCTACAAACAGACATAGATAAAAAAAATTATATGTATTTTCATTTTCTATTGTGAATGTCCGATGCAGGATAATTATTTTATGCAGGATAGTTGTAGCTCGAATGAGTTATCCATACAGGACGGAGGTTACCCTTCTTTTTTTTTCAAAAGGTACCCGGTGTCGTGGGAGCGGCAACCGGGTTATGTGGGATTTTTACCGCACTAAAACCCCCCCGGTCGCCTCTTACAGAGCTAAGTAGAGGACCCCGGGATCTCCAAAGGAACGCAATCGGAGTCCGCTTGGCGCGGGGCCCCTGTCGGGCTCTGCGAGGGAGCGCTTTGGGTCATCCCGCACCTTCAGCTGTTGACGGCGACATGCGGCCTACAACATGTCGCCGTCCATCCCGGGGTCGCACGGTGGACGGTTCGAGCTCCCACTCTTACCGCCCGCAACCCCGAAAGCTCCCTTTTAGTCGCCTCTTACGACAGGCAGGTGATACCGTAGCTCGTATTCTGGTCCAAAGCTACAGGGACTCCACGCCGGGGGACGTTATGTACGCTTTCGGCGGCTTCTTCTCCGAGCGGGTTCAGCTCTCTTGCACGTTCGGCGTCTTCCTTCGCGGACATCACGTCATTGCAGAAGGTGATCATACCGTTCCAGGCTTCTCAGCGCTGAACCATCGCCTCGACAATGGCCGCCGGAGAAAGGTCCGGTCCCACTTTTCCAACGAGAGGACGGACGTTACCCAGCAGCGGTTGGATGTTCGCCATGCGTCGGCGCTTTGGATGTTGGAAAGAAAATGGAAGATCTGGACCATGCAACCATGTGCACAATCTCCAAATTGTCGACCCAGAAAAAAGAAGAAAGAAATTACCGGCTCTCAATTATTACCGGCTTATAACATGAGAGATTAACGCAACCTTTTATATTATTTGTGCTTTTATATACTATCGTTGCCTTGTTTAATTCAATATATGTGTAATGGGTAACATACATTAATTATAACGCTGTGAATACAAGTTTAAATAAATAAATAAATAAAAGCCCGAAAATTACCGGCTATCAATTACATTACTTTCACTAAGAGTATATCAAGTAACCTACAAAAACAAATTATTTTACATTGAAGTATCGACAATGAAAACATTTTAGGCAATCATTACATATATCAAGTTACACAATTTTATTTACATACTTTGTGAGTACTGTAAAAACCAGCTTGAGATTGGGTTAGATTAAGTCGCCTAGCCCACGTGTGGTCTCGTGACTGACGTTAAACGTCAGTAAGGCCGTTACATTTTTAGACTTACGACCTTGGAGGTTATTGAGATCAAAAAAAATTAACAGAGAATATGGGCATGAATTACCTCAATCGTGGCATCTAGTGGTTAGTTTGGTGAAAACAGTGTCAAGTTTGGTGCGTCAATATGTCGTGTGCCGTGGTACCTGAGAACGCAAAACGGAGTAGACGTAAAGTTGACAGGCTCACCTGTCATTAGTGTCTGTTAAGTGTTACGAGTTTTTACCCAGGACCGCAGTTTCGCCGTGGCCAGTATCCATGTAATTGGGTCGAAAGATCGGTTAAAAAATACAACAATTGGGAGTTACTGTTAAAAGTTTTACCCACACCGTATTGGACTAATAGCCAGAGTTTCTATTGTCTGAAATAGTGGACTTTCAATTTTACGATTTTGGATACAATTCCTAAAGAGAGCTTGTGTTTTATATGGGGTTAGACTGTTGGTGGTCTAGGGGAAATGAGGTAGTTTCGAGTGTAGTCAAGTGTTTTGAGCAGCTTGATGAAGTCAGTTTGGACGAAGTAACAATGCGGAGTGACTACTATGCCGGCCAAAACAACAATATCACTGTAATAATGGCTTCTATGTGGATTCTGTCGCAAAAGAAACATCTGATTAATTCCATGATAGAGCGAAAAAAGAAAAAATTTCCAGAATTTACCAAAGCTCCTGCGTTGGATTGGCAACAGTTCATAAAAGGTAGTTCAAAACTGCTGGAATCAAAACACGTACTCAATGTGGGAAACCAATAATTTTAAAGACTCTTCAGTGTTTTGTGACGGTTAATTAGTCACTTTTGTGTATAGAAAGAAATCTATTACCAGACTAGAGCCTATTAGAAACACTGCGTGGTTAGTTTTATGTATAATGATTTGCAAAAAACACCGCAGTGTGTTACAAAAATTTACCACATGGTGATGCTTTTGAGTTACCAAGTTTTTTAAGTCAGTTTTTAAGCAATTGTGTGACCATTATCTACAATTGGATATGATATTTTATTCCCCCCGCAGTTATAACTTCTATTTTTAGGTGCTGTAAAGAGGTATATAATAGTATGATACTCGTACTACCTTAATACTTTATTATTATCATTGAGTTAAATTATAAAAATTACTTCAGGAAGTAACCAATCTCATGGACACGAAATTGAGTTCGTAATTATTTTAAACTCATTATGGTATGAGATATACAAAATACGTCTATAAATAAAACAAAAGCAGTTTGAATCATTCAAATTTCTAAGAAACATTTGATGAAAAATGTGTTCAAAGTTTAACGTCGGGCATTTTAGTCCGTACTGTAAAATATTTGTTTATATTGTATACTTCTGAGGTAAATAATAACAATTAAATCTAAACAAAATGTTGTCTGCGCAAATCTCGATACTCGCACGCACAAATACTCGTATGTATGTGTACAATAGAAAGAGACAGAAAAAACGCATGGACTGGGCATAAAGCTTTTACCTTAGTCTACACCCACTAAAAGTCGCGTTAAGAAACATCGGTCCAAAAATGTCGGACTATGCTGCTTTCTCTGTGACAGTCATCCTATGTATATTAAAATTATAATTCTTGTTTAATTAATTAATTATTTTTTTAATGATTTAATATGCATTTTTTTGATAATTGATATTGTTACCAGCGTTGCTATCTAATTTTGCAAATTGTTCACTAGCAGTAGCAAATATTATGTCAATTAAAAATAAAACAAAGGCAGCTTCAAGTCCCATCGAATAGAATAAATTATGGAAATTAACTTAAAATTTCCCATTGACAAAAATGGAAAAAACAGTTTTACTTCATTAGCGGCAACAAAAAATGTCTGTTTTAATTTACAGAATTACAAGTGTTGACGACTCGTCCGAGTAAATTGTGTTACCATTGTATTTTCAATTTTGCATAATTGAATCACTAACTTCTTAGCTTATACGTCATTCTGATTTATTTTAATATTTCTCTTGGAATATAAAGTTCACCACACGGGACGACAATACGTTGGTAGATTTCTAACACCTTTAAAAAAGTTGTTTTTCCTCAATGACCGATATGCATTAATTTTAAATTCACAACATTTAAATAACGGGTGTTTAGTTGTAATAATGCAAATAATGTGAAATTCAACACTTAAGTATTTATTTGCCGTATTTATCGTCTCCTTGGCCGGCATCGTTTTTATGGTCCGCGATGATCTAAGTAAACTTGGTTATTAACGTATAAAATTTTCCACTTTTTTAATACTATTTCTTTGGACGGTCATGTTTACTCATATTGCTCTTTGAAGCATGGAAGCGGTTTTGAAATTTTGCTACTAACTTAACAAGAGCACTTGCTTATATATTTTTTTTTTATGAGTATAGCCGAAAAATGTGCAGACGAGTCTGATGGTAAGTGGTTACCGTCGTCCATGGACATCAGTAAGTCATCATATAATCCTTATGCGAATCCCTACCAGCAAGCAGGCTGGCTTCTGTCGCCTTTTACGACACCCTGTTCTGCCAGTATGCAGAGTATTCTGGGCCGCTCCAATACGGTCAAAAATATCGATACCGGAACAGTATATCGATTACAATTGCTAAGAGCAGTCAAACTATGAGCGAAATGTAAACAAGTTTTTTTTTTATTTCGCTTCCTATCCTAATATTTCGAAGGTTTTATCCAAATTCTTCTGTATTTAAGATTTATTTAAATTGACTGAATGTTATTTAAATATACTGACCGCTATCTGTATTTTTTTCCAGAAGCCGAATCCTCCATTACCTTCTATTAGAGAAGTCATCTCCACCAAATGTAGACAGTTTTGTCAACATGCTACTATTCATGGAGTTTACTATTTTAGTAGTAGTAAGTATTGTTGGATACACTTCACTTGGTGCTGCATTTTGGTTGCCAGCATGACTCTCTGTGGTTTTCTGAGCCATATGATTTGGAGCAAATTCATCATTGATCCTACTTTTACTGTGGTGAGTATATTTAAGCGTTATTATGCCTATTCAAAACGACTAATCTTTGTTTTACGATTTATTCTGTGGGCTAAAATACATATATAGAATATATAATGTTGAAAATTCAATTTGACTCGGTTCAATATACTTAGTAAGAGTGTGTACATTCATGGAAAGGAAAAGGCCTTCCGGTAATTTAAGTGATTGGTTTACAACTATTTCTGGATGAAGAGTGAAGAATTGGTGGCTACGATGTCTACCATAATTCTGGGTCTTTTACTCTTCCATAAGTGCTTTAAACTGGAAGTCACGCGGCACAATATATTTTAATAATGTTTTGCTAATTATATCAACGATCTTATTTTTAATATTCTTTCGTTTCTATTTATGCCCTACAGAAGGTACACCTACACCAGTTTGTAACACATGTAACAAGCGTATTACACATATATACATAAAACAATTCACGCTTCATATATTTCAATTAGGGTTGTACCAAATTAGGTGACCTATTTTTAACGGCATAGTAATAAAGTTTATAGTTGGATCATGGAAGGCATAGTTGGACACGTGGTTTACTTATGGTATACTCGTATACGAAAAGATGCTGATACTGGTGGTAACGTTACCAAATCCTCTAATAGTTTATTGGAATGGGATCGACAATAACCACTCCTTGTGCTGACCGAATCTGAGTGAACTTAAATATATTGTTTGTTCATATGCTTCTCGTGTAAATGCTGCTGTATCATGTGCTGTATGTTAATTTTTCTAATTAGGTGGAGTCTACGCGATATCCCTTCGAAAAGATCCCCTTCCCAGCTGTGAGTATCTGCGACCCAGAAATGGTATATCGGCCAAACACAGATAATGTAACGAAAATACTGTAAGTAGAATCAGTATTTGTAGAACACACTTGACAGTAACACACTGGAATCCCTTAATCGCGGGTTGCTCAGGACAATTTTTTACAATTTCTACGCAATGAAGCATAGACTGTGGTATGCCATTTGAAAAGCTGACAGCTCTCCCTCGAACTTCTCTGAGCTGCTGCTGGACGTTCGCGCCATTCAGGTGTCAATTTCTGAGGGAAGTGGTGACAATAAATCAGTTATCTCTCGCTATCGTCCAGATCCTGGTCTCTCTGAACCTCTTGTATACTTTCGTCGACAACTTCGACTTATTGCAATATTTCTCTAAATTTAGGTAGGAAATATGATTAATTTTAAATCTTTTTGAAATCTAAAAAATACCGTTCAAATGATACACTACAGTCCGTAGTTAATCGCGTAGAAATTGTCCAAAAGGGATTCCAGTTTATTACTTTCGAATGTTATTTTCTTAAAAGCTAATAAAAGCTTCTGCACTGTTTATTGGAGGGTATTTACATATTGCATTCTAGTCTTTTGTTGTTCGATTAAAGCTGTTAAAATCTTCCGAGGCCCTCAATTAACTACAGGGATATATAGAATATGTTGCAATAATATAAGATATCCCATGTATTTATTACAAGAGTGCGGCTCACATTAGACCGCTAATGACTTGTCAATGTAAAAGGACATCAATTTATATTCATACCACCCCTTGGAGTTTTAATATCGAATCGCTAAAAGTTTTTTGATCATGTCTAATTTTTTTGTGATTTTAGACGCCAACGAGCGTATAATCAGACTCAGATAGACGAGTTCTATGAAAGTTTCTCCAGGATCAAAGATAAAATCTACAACCCCGCGGCGTACATCTATAAAATGCATAGCATTCTAGAAGGTCTTGGATTTAGCTACAACGTTCTTATCCGACAGGTAATTGCATGTTTTTTTCAGTTCTTAACGATGTAATCATTGAAGATTTAACCACTTTAGGCGGCGTTTCAGATGAGAAAATAAGGTGACGTGATGCGAGGTTATGGAAAAATACAAGAGTATCTGTGCCTACACTTGGCCTACGTTGTTTGACGCGGCGCGTTATAAGTTTTTATTGGACCAAGTATTTAAAATATTAATTATTAAAAAAAAGCGTTGCATATTTACTCATGGTAAGAAATAAACTGAGATCACGGCAGGCAGACAGGATAAACGACGCATGTAGTATTGCGCTATGATTAGTCGCATCGCGTCGCGACTTGTTGTTAATGTTTTAGACTTAATTGAGCACTTTCATAAATTTAAATTAACTCCGTAAGTTATGTAAACATAACTTACATATTGGGATTACGTTTTATGCGATAATCACACGGGATGTTAATCTTTAATGGACTGTTTGATGTGTCTGTTTCACACCTTAGCCTTTACGGAAAGTCATTGGGCTATCAATGTTTGTAGGTTTTTTATTTACCAGCCTATTAACGACAAAGATTTACAAAGTTTTATACTCCTGAGAGGCACTATAATTTCATTTAATACTAAAAGTATAAGATGTATCAGATATATTATGAAATAATATATCTTATGTCATAAAAGGAAAGCTCGATGTTTATCAGTTGCTGGAATATATTTTGATGACCCTATCGCGATCTTGAGTTTATTTGAAAACCAGCCCGACAAATAAAAATCTCTGCGGGTATCATGAAATCTTTTTTCTTTTACTAATACAAGCAGATGTTAACCGTTATCTGAAATATCATGTTTATTAGACAAATCATAAAAACGTTATTGTTGCACACCATATGTAATGCACAACTATAGCTAGTGATGTAGTTTGCATAATTAGATGGCCGAAGTTTTTGTATGTTAATAGCCGACAAACGGGCAGTAGAGCCACCTGATGGTAAAGTGGTTACCGTTGTCCATGGACATCAGCAAGACCAAAAGTATTACTGATGCGTTGTCGACCAAGAAATAAGAAGATAGCAAGACAGAAAGTACTGGCTCTCAAGCTCCCAGCCGGAACACGATGAGTCCTTTGGCGGCTGACTCAAGCAGGAGGGTGTTAGCTAGCCAGGCAGGCTTCACGGAAAGGTAATAATACCAGTAATAATAATAATTCTGATAATATAATCCTTACGCGAAACCCTACCACCAAGCAGACTGGGTTTTGTCACCTCTTACGAGATCTTGTTCTACCAGCATGGGATTGGAGGGGGCATTCTAGGCCGCCCCAATACGGTCAATGTACTAGACACATAGTTCGAGAAATCGATAACCATTGGGGAGGAATGTGTATTGAATGGCAACCACCCATTCCCTTGTAGTAGTTGTGGTCAGGTGGTCAAGTAGAAACGGGGTTGCTGAGAAATATATCAAAGAACACATTCTACATTAAACAAAATTGTGTCCCTAGAGATGTACAAGATCACTTAGGTACCTACTCAATGACGTACAATCGTTTAAAAGGTTAAGGGAAGTCGTAGTTCTTAAGCGCTAATTGATAACCGGCTATGAATATGAATTACTTACTGCCTGCATCAATCTTCGTTTTGCGGAAACAAGCACGAGTTGATATATGAATCACAAAAATACATTAAAAATTAAATATAAAAGGGACCCTACTTAATTTTTATACATAAACTTAATCGGTCAGGCGTCAATTAGTTAGGGATCATGTATTATTTGAACAATGAAAGCCATTAATAGTATCTCTGTTTTGCTGATGGTTCATAGCCATTGTATACGCCGGGTGACGCGGAAGGGAGGCTAGTAAATTATATGTTTACAAATCGGATCATTTACGGTTAAATATACAACTGAAAAACGTCTTACGTCTCAGAACGGATCAGATAAAGTACCTACTATCATTTCACTAGCAAATATTAATAATAATTGATTTAGCATTGCATAAAGTTCAGATAGTCAGAAGCGAAACACCGTATAGCTCCAATTAACAATATTTTATATGCAACTTTTAAATTGTTTAGATAGAAATATAAAAAGAAAATGCTTGCACACACACACACACACACACATAAATATACATATTCACGTACTATAAATGACAACACTATATATGGAAGAGACTAGACCCCATAACATAGGGAATCCTAGTATGGGGCCTAGAGGCACGTATAAATATTGTAAACTTTTTTGTAAAATAAATGAATAATGAATATTAAATTACTATCTTACTACTCGGATGGTCGCTGTTCAGCAGCATAGAACATTTGGTTTTTCAGTAAAAACACGACTTCCTATAGTAGGAATGTACTGAACATGTTACGGCTAAAACCAAATGTTAATCTGGGGTACACCAACAAACATCACAGATGGAAATTATAATTAACGTACGTATTGTGTGAGGCAATGCAGATTTAAATTACGCACGCTACGGTCACCGGCTGACAGCTCGGTTGTGTTTGTGGGTTTATGATAATTGAGATAACAAGTGCTGCGCACATTTTTCTTGTGCCATATCCACTTTAGGGTATTATTTATTTTAATAAAGTCTGTATACAAATGTTATATATAAAATATTTATACTTTTTATAAAGAAGATTTCTTTTATCGTTCCATTAGTAAACGAGCACTCAGGGCAGCTCCTGTTTAGTGGTCTACACCGCCCATGGACTTTCGCTACCAATGGCGTTACTAATGTGTGTGTGTAAAGAAATAGGTGTACTCACCGTAGCCAGTTAATATATTTATAGTAATTTAGTATTTATTAGAAAAAATTGAATATGTACAAGCAGAAAAGTGATACACATAATCATGAAACAGAAATTGGCATAATTTGGTTACGTCTTCATGTCGCCTTCAAAAGGTTCAGCGTTCTTTTATGGGGCTTGGAATTTGTTTTTACAACAAGGTTCCAAATTTGATACGTGAGTTGCCCAGTGTAATTTTTAAGTGACGCATTAAAATACAGCTTACAAGCAAAGGATATTAAAGTATAGATGAATATATTAATGATAAGGATGCCTGGAAATAATAGTGTCGAGACCAGTTCCGCACAGGCTTAAACTTTTGTAATTACTATGTGTTGTTTAAAAGATGTGCTAAGGAGTTGCTTTTGCCTTTTCTTCTCCTCAATGTTAAAACATTTTTTTCGAAATGGTGGTAGAAGCAAAAAATAACGTGCTGTGTATTTACAGAATACCTACATTATTAAATTATTTTGAATTTGGATTTGTGTCGAAAAGTGTTGGGTGCACTTTTTGAAGAAACTTATCACTGTCAGTTTCGTGTGTCGTACGACTGGTGTAATTAGACGTATGGTCGAAACGCTAATCTGTGATAAGTGTCTGTGAACTGTCAGTCCCGCCGCCTGTGAAATTTCCTCCATGACCATGATCTAAATAATTTGGTCATTACGGTAAGAATGATTAATGTCCGCGATGACATTAGTTTGAAAATTTGAAGGAAGTTTGTTTTATATTTGACACGTGCGCGTTGGAAATATCACATGACAATTAGCAATAATATTTCCATAGAATTTGTAAATTGACATGCACATCATGTGGATTGTTAGGCGACTATTGCACTGCAACATGAATTTTAAAGTGACCTCATATTTTACTTCAGTCCATTCGAGGTTTGTTCATTCATTTACATCAAAGAACCTAAGAATTCCTAATTCGTGAACACAATTTTATAAAGGAGGAATTTTTAAGTGTGTGCAAGGAAAAATCTGAAACTATCGGGAAAATATGCTTTGTATTGTCGAACGCATCAAATACTTGAAAATGAAATTCGGAGATGAAATCGTAACACACTCCCTTTGAACATAGTGCACAAAAATGTATTTATTCACTCATAATATATTTGCTAGTACGCCATTTTTAGATGTTATTACACAAATTCTATTCTTACTAATATAAAATTACAATCCGTTTTGTTACCAGATGAAAAAACCCTGTGATGTAATTCTACAGCGGTGCGCGTGGCGATCAAAGGTGAACAACTGTGCCGACATGTTTAGACAAGTGTTCTCTCTTGTTGGATATTGCTGTCAGTTCGATATAACTTACTTTAGGTATGTCAATCGTTATGAGTAAAGAAACGAACAAACAACAAGATGTGTGTTGTGGTTTTGAATGGCGGTACCCTAAATACATGGATATGCCACCTCAAACTAATCATACTTTAAGTTTATAAAGATCTCTACGTGGCTCTGTCCCCCTTTTGAAAGTAAAAGTTTAATGCCATACTTAATCACGATTATCAAGTGCTATTATTAAACTTCACATGCCGTTGGTGGCTTTATTGAGAACTCAATTCAGAATGTCTAAAGAATAATATACCTAATAAGAAATCAGAATAATCCTTAGAATAAATCGACCGCCTTCAATTGTTGGATATTTTTAATATATGAACTTTGGGCGGCTCATAGAATCCAAAGCTAAAGCAGTTGTAAGGAACTTCGACATCCTTACAAAAGTTCTGCAATATATCACACCAACCTCGTTCCACCGTTGAACAACTCAACATACGGCGCGTATCATATAACCAACTTCAACTACATCATAACTTACCATTAAGTGGAATTATTGTTATGCATGTAGTTATTAAATGTATTAAGATATACCTATGGCTAATTTTTAAAATCAGCTATGTTAGCCGATATTTGCCTACAATTTTTGTCAAATAAAAATCAATCGACATATTAAATTTAAATTATAAAAATATGTGATGTTTTTCAGACGTCACGTTACGAACGATACTAATTTTGTATCAGGAGTAGAAGTAAGTGAAGCGCTCGATATTACTCTGAACAATTATAGCGATGACAATGAAAACTCTAGCGAAAGTTACTTGTCGGTAAGATATTGTAATTGATTTATTAATACGAATAAGTAAAGGTACAAACAAGAGAGGTAGCAGCGTCCGATCCCCTCTGTTTGCTTAACATTGAAGGGTTAGTCTGCACCACGGCAAAATTACATCGTACATTGGAGACTAGAGCAGGAGAGCTTCCATCGTAGGGCGGGTGCTTCAGAAAAAGGGAAGAAAGGGGAACAATAAAAAAACTTTTTCGCCCTCAATCGACTTTAGGGGCGGTTACTGTCGTTCAACTTCCTGGTGACCGGTGTTCCATCACTTGATGATCTACTTACTGGGACGGACCTGCGTCGAACTTACATATACTCTTCGGAGAAACGCTAAGTTTGAACCGCATCTCAGTAGGTTTAGCTAAGTGATAGATTAATATCCTGTTATTGATTACCTACTGGATAAACTTATTCTCACACGCCTACCATGATTCGATGGAATCTAAATGTCGACAAATAGATAAATAATTACTTGATCTATTGAAGTACCTATAGTATTGACTCGTGTCAAGCGTCCGGTGCTAAAATCCAAAAACAAACTTTACAACTAAACATAGTTTTGAAATGTTCCTTAAATGTTTTAATCCTTAGTGTCTATGTTTCACGATAACTAAACATTCTTTGTTAATTGTTAATATTAAAATATGAATAATGTTTTCATATCAATATTTTTCTTGAGGTTATTTTTATTCCTCTGGCAGCAGTACTTTTTATGAATGAAATTAATTTAGATCACCCCAATCTATTCTTTATCAATTTGCTTACGTCACGGAATAGGATTGTTTTCTCAGTGATATTTCTTGTTGTCGTCATTTATACTCGAGAATGATTAAGACATTCAGATCAATTTCACAGAGAATAGAGCAACGTCATTGCTCAGTCTCGAGATTATAAAATAATTACAGCGGAGTCTGAAATTATCACGCGAAGCAAATTATTTTTTATTAGCAAAAACGGTAGGTGATATCAAATTAGTAGAACAAGATTTTAATTATTTATCATTTACGAATAAATACCTTTAATAATAGAATAGAATAGAATAGAATTTTTATAGATTAGAGGTACCTTTAAAACGCCAGTCCACATTTTTATCGTCTCCACTCATAACTGGACCTCTTACAAATGTGAATTTTCTCCACGGTTCTTAAGAGTACCAGCCGTCGGTTACCATTTAAGATAGGCAATCGGGTTTTGTATCTTGTGAAACTTGAAAATTTTGAAATTTTAATTTTACGCTATTGCCTCCCTGAACTCATAATAGATATATCAGGTGGAGCAGATTTTAGTCAATTATTAGAAAATACGTTTGTTGTAGCGGTTTCCTGTTGGATTAAAGATAATTTCCTGAGAAGTCCTATGGATTTGTCCTTTTAACGGTTAGTTTTACAAGTACTATAAATCAGAAATTTTGTTATAATAGTAACAGTAGATATAAAATGCAAACTAGATTAAATATTATTCACTAAAAACATAGGTAATACTATTTTCCAACGCTATTGTGTTTTATTCATCTAATCTGCGATATAAATTATATTCCGTGTAATACATGTGTGGATGCGATGACAACAAAAAATTCCAGAAATTGTTGTTCTGATCACCGCACCCTTTGATTATTAACTATGAAATTAATTACCCGTACCGTTTGCTCCGTTACGCTAAGTAAGTAAAATGTGTTTACATGATAAACAATTGATGGCATGTTTCCTAAACAGTTTTAGGCATTGGGAATTAAATATGGGTTGGTTACACCGAGTTGCAAATCATGAATAGAAAATAGTTGTATAATTTAATCTTTGAGTTTCAGTATCATACGTTATTACTTCTTAAAATTTACAATTTTCGAAATTCGAAATTCCGGATGGGACAATGATTAATGTACCCTTCAAATGTTCTCAAGTTTCAAGCGGGCGGCTGTTGATTACATGACTCTTTCTTAAGCGTCCTTCACGCTCGATCAATTTGGGTGTGACAAATTGAATGAGCTTTACTAGGGTCTGTTGATTCACAAAAATGATTGGAATGGCTATCTTTGGACATCAAAGGTAGCCCCTGACTTAATTGGCTGTTTAGGACAAAAAAGAAAACACGGTCAAACAGGACAGGGCAAAGTAGCATTCCAGATAGGTAAAAAACCCTTCGACCATGTCTGAGTACTATAATATTAAGCTGAATGTTTAATAAATGGGTTAAACATAAAATAATAATCCGCAACAATTGCACTACTTTGATTTATTTTGATGACACGCCGTTTTCATCAATCATAATGTTTTAGCTGTACGTGTTTGAGGAGTATGATAAATTGACGTTGCTGGACAGTTCTATGTCGATAACGACGGCGACATACTTCGACGTGGCGTTGAGCGTGTGGGTAATCGATTCCTCGACAGATGTCAAGGCATTGTCAGTCAAGAATAGGAAGTGTTTCTTGAGAGGTGTAAGTATGCTGTCATTGGAAATTACCGGGTTGTCAAGAGAAGATTTATTCTGACATCTAAATTATCACAATCACTACGTTGAGTAAACGATGTATCCGTCTATCTGGACGTCATAATCTCCAAAACTATTGCACGGAGATTCATACTACTTATACGTACATAATAGTGAATTTATGACTACCTCTTCGAGTGTGAGTAGTGTGTATTAGAAATGATAACGTGCATATTAACTGTCTATTAAGTATCCGAATAAATACTGCTTTTTAAATATTGAAATTCGTTTAAATTTCTTAGCAGCATAACATGTCTAGCAAACAAAAATAAACTACATATAAACAATGACAACAGAGATTATTATACCAATGACCTGTCCCAAGATTTCAAATTCAAAATTCATTAACAAATTTATAATGACTTAAAAATATTAGCAAATTATTTTTCAGTAATACCTTAACAAGGCCACAAGGGAAAGACAAGAGCTTTCGCTTTAAAAGGCGTCTCTTTTTATCAAAAAACCCGCCGCATTTTTGTCATTTATAGCGGTTTCGTAAATTTAAAAATATCATGTCATGCAATGTTATATGATTCAACTCATAGAAGGCTGAGAAGTATTTGAAGCGAAATAGAAGCCATACTCGAAGTGCGACTTTTATGTTATATTTGATTAATTTTCACCCGACTTCAGTCAGGAGGAGGTTCTATATTCGCGTGTACATATTATACGTAGCAGTAATACGATCCCCCTTGTATAAGATCGTTTACATACGTAAACACATTAGTTATGTAATTTTCAATGTCTCTTTCAAGTGTTCCGATAATAAAAACATTTGCAAATCGGGCATTCTTCTCACTGTTGAGGAGTTGCAGTAAAGCTGCAGGTAGAGTGCAGCGAGCCATGTAAATAGTAGGTAGATACACTATGTTCACTCCCCACACTGCAGTATTTTATTTTTATTATAACCCGCTATTAACTAAGATATTTAAGCCGCTCAGTATTGTTGTGTTTCGAGCTATAACAATAGTAATAGCGCATATAGTATAGTAATATTGTATTTCAATTATTGAGCAACAAATCATTACATAATACTTACTTTCACAAGAATCTACATGTTTGACATACATAATTATGTAAATCGATCATGATTTGTACCTGGTACCTGCCATTTTGGTTTGTCTCTTTGAAGTTGGTTTAATTTAATTTTTTAAAACTTTTTATTTTTTCAGTTTCAGTACAAAATTACGTACGTAGCAAGTACGGTATCTGTACGTACAATAAAATTCTAACTGATCGCTTTGTGTACATTAAAGATTATATGGGAAAAACTTATTAGGGGCCTATATTCATGCAATAAAACCCAAAAAAATAGGTATAAGAATTTTTATCAATTTGTCTGTCTATGCGTTTGTGCGCGCTAATCTTTGAGACGGCTTAACCGATTTAGTTAGGGTTATCTCTTGCTTAATATTTAAAGTTGCAATTCGACCGTAAATAAAAAAGTTATAAATTAATATAAAACAATGCGGGTGCTAATTCTTAAGCTTAGTAGTTTCTGAGGCGAAACGAGGGCTGTCTGCAAATTAAAAATATAATTATGTAAAGACCTGACTGCGTAACTCATTTTAGCGCCAACCCTGTTCGTGACACTAGAAAATAGTTTCTGTTGATTTACGTCACTGTTATCACCTAAGTACTACTCACTAAGCAGTGATGTTGCTTCTATAATCAGTTCAACATCATGATGACTCCTAGATGCAACCACCTCAGTGACGTAGATGCTAGTATAGTTATCGGTACCAAAATCTCAACCGCAAAACACGACTGAATTATTCTAAGAAATGATCAGGTGATGAATAATGGACTGGTCTTGCAATATAATTTTATCGACAGCATATATCTTTGAGCACGACTCGATTATCGCTAACCATTTAAAAGTTACATCCTTTGTCTTCACAACCCATCACCAGATCTTAAATATATTTAATGGAACTAACGTTAACCCGTAATGGCTGTACACTAAAAATTAGAATCATCTAAAACGGTTAATAAACTACGAAATTACGAACCTAGAATATCCAATTTTTTTTTATTGTGCTAAGTTTTAATCGAAAATGTTTAGAAGTATTTTGTCCATAAAATGTTGTGACGTTCTCTAAAAAAGCAATACTATATGCTATTCGTATTATATTTAGTGTCAGGCTTAATATATTCTTGGTGAATTCATGTGGTATTTAGATATCCATGTTGACGGATTTCTTTTTATTGAATTTTATACTTAATGATGATAACCTGAAGTAGGTACTTTTAGTATCAACAAAATAAGAAGTTTAAATTTGGCGTAGATTAATAAAGCAACAATATTTTTTTTACTTTTGAGCGGCACTGTTTCATGTTGGTAGGATTGGTTAGCGATTACAATTTCAATCAATGGAAATAAAACCGAAATAGCCGCGGTTGCTCTTATCCTCGGGAAATCCAGATGAATTTAAGTAGTTTTTTTATGGAATTTAGCACTTTGTTACTGTTAAACCTTTGGTATATTATTCGTGTTTATATTTTACTTGAAAATTCACATTAACAATGAACAACGTATTGTACCTATACTAACATGATCATAGTTTTTAAGGACCCTGATATAAATGCGTTATCGTATCAAGATTGTATGACGAAGTTGATTATGAAGAAAGTTGTCCAAGTTTGCCGATGTTTGCCTTTCAAATATGAATGTGAGTATCTTGATTATTTTATCATAATATAAAGTAACTTGTACGCATAAAGTTGAAATTGTTTTTTTTTTGGTTTTTAATATTGACACTTAAGCCCCCGCACTAGTATTCCCTGTGTTGTGATGCCAAGGACGTACACCAATATGACATCAAAAAAGCCCATCGCCCGAGAATAAACATTTATCTGTCACATAAATGTCTGCCCCGGCCGGGAATCGGAGCCGGGACCCCTCGTTCGGCAGGCAGGGTCACTACAACTCCGTACTACACAATACGTACGTTATTTTACCAACACGATTTGTTCGGTATAATTAAGTAAAACACCATTATCAAATACACGAATACTGAAATTTATTGCTCAAATGAACACAATTCCTTAGTAGTAGTTTCATGAATCAAACTCTTGGAAGTTTTAGCAATACGCTATAGGACGTAATATAGTAATCATATTTTTTAATAGCCGTTAAACAAGAAGATATATCTTTTCTTACATAAAATAAGTTAATGCTTGACAACAATACCACCTGATGGTAAGCCTTGATGAGAAAATATTTAACGCACTTACTTATGAAAATCTATTCACTCTCCCCTTGAAGAGTCCCACATCGTAAGGAACAGGTAAATACTGACGCGGGCAAGTTATTCCAGTCCTTTGCAGTGCCCATAATGAATGAGGACGCAAACCACGTCGTTCATACCCATGGTACATTAATAAGGATGGATACCCGCCTTACGTCGAGTCGTTCGATGGAAGAACGGCGATTAGGGAATTAATTCAAACAATTCCTGCGCACACTCTATAAAATGCACCCTATAAAAGACTGAGAGGTGCGCAACTACAAATTGCTTTCAGGATAATTTATTGCTAAATTTACGTAGCTTTGATCATTCTTACTGAACATAAAAGCTGTATATTAAATTGTGCTGTTCACAAATGAAGTGAAGGAATAGAATAGGTTAGGGTAAGAGAAAAAATGGGTGTTTAGGACATGACAGAACAGAACTAGAGCGGACCAAATAGGCCTGACGTCTTACGTGTAACAGCATTCGGGTATTTCGATATTTGAACTACGTGACCAGATAGTTGTTAGTTCCTAGCTAACAAATCTAACAGATATACTCGTATCTCGTAAATGAAAAGTACGTATTCGTCAGATACGTGTTACCGCGGTTTCTGTTATTTGAAAATTAAGTCACGTATACAGAGTAAAGTATCTTACACCTGCTACATATTTTACGAGAACCTAGATCAGAGTACACTGTCTTTACCACAAAAAAAATCCTACATTCATGATCTGCAATTGATTGGCGTCCTTGATTTTCAGTGACGTGACAGCGTCACGTCTGCCCCAGACCCTACTAAGGAGTTTCCATCGACTTATCTCAGTTTTATCCCCTAATTAATAAAGTTATAAAAGAATGCTATTGATTGTATCACCAGTTCAGAATCATAAGATGATGATATCTAGACGCCAACATCTCAATTGCGTGCACTGGCATTACAAATAATCAAAAGCAAACACTTCAAAACAAGGGTGCATTATTCTTAACCGTTGAGAAGTCGCAGTCTTTGTTTCCCATACATATTATCAGACTATTTGATGGTCAATGATGGACTAGTTTTGCAATTTGAATGTAATCATAGCAAATATCTTTAAGCGCGGCTTATTTATTGCTATCCGTTGAGAAGTTTTACTCTTTATGTTCAGGGCCCATAATCAGATCGTCACCATTTTTAAAGAGCCATTTTCTATAAGATAAAGCAATAAAAGAATCGTTAAAAGCGGTTCATAAACAACGGAGTTCTGGCTCTACGTATGTAAAAAATTACCAGTTTTTGGGAACTTTAAATTTGATTTATTGTTTTAAAAAAAAATTATTAAACATTTTATAATCATTTTTGGGATGAGTAAAATTTTTATTGCATTACAGCTGCGGATCTTGAAGTTGAATTCTTTACTCCGTGTTCCTGGCACCAGCTTTCGTGTATTTATCAAAACATGGGTAATTTTTTTTATTTTTTTGAAAGGAGCATGAACTACACTCTATAACAAGGAGCTACTCTGCTTTTTATCAATTCCATATAGAACTACACATCTAAATTGCAGTTCAGAAATCATAATGTATTATTACTTCTAAAGACTGACGCGGCACGTCGGATTCCGACGTCCATTTTATAGCATCATTGGTTGCTTCAAGAACTTGAATTTTCAGAAAGCGTCCAAGCTAACACTCGCAGTTTGACGTCACAAGAGCAATGCTATCAGAGGTGTGACTATGTGCAATATGCGACTGAAGTAGAGTACTTGAAGTGGGGTCGAGACTTGAGGTAGGTCTTTTGATTTGTTCTGGTTGTAACAATGGTCAATTATACCAGACTGCGTCTTTTCGCCGCATTCGAAATGAAGTTATTTTTGTTAGATAGTCGTTGACGTATAACTGAATCGATATTTATTATTATTTTTTCCATTCATTCAAAGCTCAAAGAATATTCTGCTATTGTGTAATTATGTTTGTGTTTCAAACATAATTTCAGAAAAAATATTGCTCTAGTATTATGTAGTATACAAAATCACTTCTGTATTTATGGCCGCCATATATACCTAAACATTTTATGAAATGGTTTCCGGAACATATCCACAATTAGGTGAAAAACAGAATTAATTATGAATGATTACAGTTATTATTTGAATAGGAACCACTCTTCTGTTTTTCACGGTAGTTCTTGATAATATGTCGGAAGTGTGGTTGGGATTTTGAATGCTTTAGTTAGTTTTAACACAAATGTATTCTGATAAAGGTGTAATAAAACTACAGGTTGAATTATTTTATGTATAACGAATTTAATTCATAAACGATTAGGTTCTGTATTGATTAAAATATTATCACCTTCTACAATTATACAAAGTTTTCCTATTAAAAATAATTGTATGGAGAATTAATATACAGTAAAAAAAAAATTTAACACGATAAAAAAATACTACTAATTAAGAAAATGTTACTCAAAGAAGTACACGACAAGCCATTAAATTTACCATCAAACTATTTGTAGAACAATATAATATTACATAATATCTGCTATGTGTTAGTAGTTGTAGCTGCAGAGGGTTCATAATAGGAGAAGAAGAATATTTCCGAGGTTCTATTACAAAACTGCTCATCGATAGTAGTAATGCTTTTGGTGTAAGGCCTTTAAATAGTTAAATACTTATTGTTTTAAATTAAATTATTAAATGCAGCTTGAGTTCAGTCAGTCTACTGTGAAAAATATATATATTATCGTCAGTTTGGACGACGAGATACCTCGCACTGTGTTGAGGGAATTGACAAGTTCACAATCCTTAATGCTATTCCAATGTTCTAACTTAGTATTCTCAACGGGAATGTCAGAACTAATAGACTTCTAAAATTGAATATGACAACAATTATCTTTATTAAACTTATAAAAGGTTGTAAAATATTTTTTGCCGGGAACATTTTACGCTCTTTTCGTGTCAACACGATGAAAGATTAACGCGATTTTGATTGACTAACCGATGTGAAGCTGTTATCGTATTTTTTAATGTTACCGCCTGTCTCCTAGGGAACCGCTCCCAAAGTAAAAAGAGTAAGACAAAAAATAATGTCAAATAATCGGAAGGCGTGTACGAAAATAATTTTGATAAGTTTTCATGTTTTCTTTCTTAACTTCCTCTCATTTCCTGTCCAACAACGCATCGGTGATACCCTTAGTCTTGCTGATGTCCATGGGCGACGGTGACCACTTACCATCGGGTCGCTCGTCTGCTCGTTCGTCGGCTATTAACATAAAAAATAAATGTTTTAGCATTGCAAGTTAGCTCTGGTATTATAAAACAATTATATATAATTTAGAGAAATTACAGCAGAAGATTGACCGATATATGGAAAAGGGGTTTTATTTACTGCTTTCTTCTTTTTTGGAAGCGCATTTGGTAAGGTTTCTCGTGTTGTGACCGCATGGGCAGCAATGATCACTTACCGTCACCTGACCCTTTGTGCTTTTGGTCTATGAAAATACAAGAATGATCGTTGACAGTTAATCATATTATTAGCAGTAATAAATTTCATCATAACCCATTCACTGAGATTTTATAATTGACATGTTAATCAAGTGTGGGTAGACTTCAAAGACCTTTGAGTACGTAAAAATGGTCTAAAAGGCGATCCTTATATCCAAGCCAACTTCTCTTGACCTTCATAAGTCCAGGTGTGCTAATCATCAGATTTCTTACATTGAAGATCTCATAGCTTTTTGATGAGTGACGATGAAAATAATGAAAATCATGGTAATGATGGCGGTACTTACAATAGTGAAGTAATCGATTTGCCAGTGCAATATATTGTATTTGTTGGATATCTATACGTGAAGGATAAACTTTGTATCGGGATTGTATCAGGTAACCGAATCGGATAAAGAAATTTCCAATAACTTCGGATCGGGGCAAGGTTTAATTGAAACACGTTATGACAGGTTTTCCCTGTTTGATCCGATACACTCGGCGCGTCGGTTTCAACTGCAGACAGATTTTATTATATTTACTTTTTAAGGTTTATTTCCATAATTATAATACCAAATAATACCTACACAGATAGTGAATATATAACCTTGTAAATACATTATTTACAATTAATATATTAAATATTATTTATATATCCGTATCCATATCCAGATCCGAAATTTCATATCTATAATTTGTATTTCATTTATTCCTCATAAATAGGCGAAGGGAAACCAGTTTATTAATTTTTTTCCTGTTTGTCAACTAATTCTCTGTTTTTTTATTACATAAATACTGAAGAGTTAAGTGATATCAATAGAAAAACTGGAAGCAGAGCGTATTAATTATTTTGGTGGGATTTAGCTCACTAGACAAATTTTAATATGTTTTGTTTCATAGCTGGGAGAAAAACAAGAGATACAGCCGTGTTACAATCCACTTCTCGGATGATACTTGCATGAAATACCGTAGAGAAGTGCTTTATACATGGGATCAAATGATAGGTGAGTGATCAATCGTATCAAACAATGTCAGAGAAATTTGGTAGTTACATGGGTGAAACCTAGGAGAGTTTGGCAATGGGAGATATTCTGTCAGGTGATCCTGTGATGATAAATAAGAAGCAATTACTTTATAAAAGTTGTAAGTAAATTCTAACTAAGTTCTGAGATGCCACATAATTTTTTCTCGTGTTTAGGAGGACATGTTAAGCAATTGGTTTTCGTTGTGATCGTTTGGTAATCCTTAGTGTCGTTAGTTCATCAAATTGCTCCAGGCCTCTTCAGATAAAATAAAAGTTCCGAGTCATGTACAGAAAAGTATAATTAAAAACGATACTTCGAAAAAGTCTCCACATGATCTATTTCTATTATAACAACAGTTTTAGTTCAAAAACACACGTTTTCTCAATTACACAGATTTATTTACCTATTATATATTTTAAGTTTATTACACTAATAACAGGGTTTATTTTCCAGCCAATCTCGGCGGCATTTTCGGTTTATGTCTGGGAGGATCTATCATAAGTATAATTGAAATACTTTGGTTTGTTTCGGATTTACTTTATGCAGTAGTGGCAGCTGGTTATAAGAAAATTACCAGCCGAGTGAATGTAGGGAAGCGCAACGCGAAGGTTGTAAAGAAGAACCGATTTGCTTCAAAAATATCGCCAGTAACCGTGACTGGGAGGCTGCAGTATTTCAATTGAATAAAAATTAAATAAACCAATGATGAAGTTTTATTTTTCAGTCGGTAGCAGCAAGCAAGTATGCATGCGTTTACCAAGTATTACCTACATAATGCAACTCATAGATACCTACCTCAAATAAGACGAACGAGTTAATGATAATGTCGCTGTTTTTAAACATGATTATTCATATATCCTGTTTTTAAATATTGTTTCCGGAAATTGAAAATTTGGCTAAAAAAATAACTGTCTTTATGTCACTAACTGACAAATTAGCATATTGACTATCTGATGATAAGTGGTCACCATAGCCCATAGACATCCGTAACAGTAAAGGTTTAACCGACGAGCATCTGGCCGTGAAGGAATACCGAAAGGAAGACACTATTACCGAGACGCATAAAAGCATTTAACGGTTGATTTTACAAGGATTTAACTGAGTTTAAATAATATGGTACTGGGTCCTGCGACCTCAAAGACGGAGTTGGCGTTATTGTCTCGACAGTTATTCAACAAAGTGCGTCATGAGCGGGGAAGGCTGGCCTTAACTTCAGGATGGGTAGAACTCCTGCACACTTGGGCACTCCTACTGAGCAATAGAATAGGCAATGACACTTTCATCTTGCTGGAAGTCGCTGGATTCTGCACCAGTTCTGCCACAATTAATGGTAAACATGCATCTCTAGAACCCTACTAACAGTTACCTGGCAGACTAGTTTACCACTCTTATTTCAAAACAAACCGTGGAATATCATTAAAGTGCGTTTCCTCCTTCCTTTTTAGCCGGCAACATGCATTAAAAATTGCATCGGTGGTAGCGTTTATTAGAAAGCCTTTCTTATCGTTTTTGTTGTCTACTAATTTTAAAACAAAATTTGATTCACGGTAGAATGAGAAAAAAATATGTTGCAGTTGCATAAATTATTCAAATTTTTGAAAACTTTCCTTTTTCCGCGATTCACTTTGAAGCTAACAAAAACAGAAAAGAACAAGTATAAAAACTGAAACTGAATTTCTTTTGCTTCCCCTACAAATATTGTTGAATAGAAATATTATGTTCTGTTAGATAAAACAATCCCACCGTTCTTAATACACACCATAAAATAATGATTTTTTGTTCCAGTTGTAAAATTTTGTGTTTCACATATTTTTATGACATGACTGCATGCCTATGTCATTAGTGTCATAGTTTGTTCTAAATGACTGAAACATTTTATTAAAAAGTTTTATTAGAAATATATATCAGAACTAACTAAAGGTTTATAAACTGTAACATCCAATTTAATCTCGTTGCACAAGTGCGGTTTTCGGTTGTAAAGTGCTGCATCCATTCTTACCTGAATCGATAGCTACCGACCCTCTAAATATAACATAATTGTAAACATGGAGGATACAATTCTCTACTGCATTATTCTTCTTCTTATTATTATTTATGAACATGTTCAAACACGTAATAAGAAAAGTAATGAAAACTTTAAAGCAATAAAACGACCAATACAGATATTTAATATCAAGATGGAAACATGAATAACAGGAACATGTCAAAGGTATATTAACGTCGTAAACATTTACACCTAGTTCAGACATGCTTCACTGAGAACTGAAAGCGAGTAGTGCGTCTTATTTAATTATATATTTTATCTTCATTTCAGACCATGAGGTCCAATGTAGATTGTATATCAATATAAACTTATAACTAAGTAACGTCTTATTTGGCGAAGAGAGATGCGCATTCGGTTGCTTCTGGTGTTAGGGTATGTCCATGGAACTGATGTAAAATGACCCCCCTTGCTTATCCCACAAGAAGATCGTTAACTGTTAACCTTCAAGTTAACTGCGTTATGCGAATTTCTCAATCACCAACGGGAACTTCATGTTCTTTTCCAAATACTCCACGACGACAGAGATGACGAGAGAGGTGAGATGAAGACGGGACACGTAGGAGTACACGGTATAGAAATACCAGTAACGTACTTTTACGTCTCCCGTTGCGTCCCGCTGGACGCAAGCGGTGATCGAGTCCTGTCGGTGCTGTGTCACATTATTTGCAACAAAGACACGTTTTCTTCTTCAGCTCCAATTTAATGAAGCCAATGAAGGAACAAAGAAGTTTGACTTCCATTGGACAGCGCGCTGCAAGGGGAATCGTTGCGGGAAGCCTTGCCATCAGTCTCTTTTCCACTTTTTGGTTTGCTGGCGGGTGGAAGCTGCGGAATAATAACGTTGAGGAGTTGAGGCGTTGATGCGTTGATGCGTTGATATAACAATACCTAGAAACACCTTCTCGGGGGAACGTGCAGGATAGGTGATGCACACATCCGCACTTACTCGTTTGGTATCAGAGGCCAGCGATGAGTCAAGTTTCGGATACTCAAGTGACGACGCGTATTGACGTTACACGTATTACCAACATATTGATCAAGCAACGTTGATCAATGTGTTGGTAATATGACCACATATTACCAACATATTGATCAACGTTGCTTCCAGCTTAAACACCAATTCCGCCAGGCTTTATTATTTTGTGTTTATACTTAAGCGAGAAATATTTTATGATATTGCTTAGTCGCGCAGGGTGAGACAAGTCCAACAATTTATATTCAAGCTAGGCGTTTTCTCCTCGAGCTCGTGGATTTTCTGCAATTGAATATTTGCTTTTGCTGTGAACGTGCAAATTTTTATCCAAAAACGTACATCAATGTTTGTATGTTCACATTTGGATATTTCGTTAAAATTACTTTCAACAAATCAGCACCTGAGAGAGCAAGTTTCGCTTGGGGTGTTTTTGTTCTGATAACGTCATATAGCGCTATCTCACAAAATTTTAGGTACTAGTAGGTTATCATCCATTGGTAATAATGTAAGTACCACAAAAAACTTACACGATGGCACTCTATAAAAAGTTGTTATAAAAATGTGTTTTATGTAAAATCGCATTGTTTCAAATAACACAACTACATATATAGGTAAAGAAAAAAATATTACCTAATCTATAACAAAAAATCACGCACAAGATCACGCAGCGGTAACTCCATTTGACATAATACAAATAATCTCTATATTTTAATTATGGGATGATATTATTATTAAAAGATTATACTAAAACAATAATTACAGAATAATCCATTTTTACTACAGACTCAACTTTTGTAAGAAGACATATAGGGTTAACTACTGAGTAGCTAAGTATGTTAATATCTTTGATCACAATATTGGCACGGGCAGTTCAAAAACAATAACATGGAAATAAACATAATATGTCTTTTCAAGCTGGAGATCTAAATTTAACCTCCAAGCTTCTGAGTCATAGTTAACGCTTAGTCAGGATAAGGATACAGCCTAATGGCATATTAAGAAATGTGGAGACGTTTATGTCACAAGTGAAATATGACAGACACCCTGCATTATCAAGGTAAATACGACCGTATATTAAAAAGTGATCACACTTATTTCAGTATAAATTAAATTAATTATTGAGAAGGAATCTACAATTTTGGGCTAAATTATTTAAACTAGCGATCGCCCAGTGGAGGAAATTGGATCGTAATTTGCCATTTTTTAAATTTGCACGGTATTGAGATGCTTTCGTCAATGGGCAGTGATTTTGTAACTAAAATGCCCAAAAAAAGTACCGAAAGCACCGGGACTGGAGGCCTCAGTCCTGGTTTTGAAATTTTTTTTCAATACCGGGAATTCTTAACCCTAGATGAAACGGAGCCAGTGAGCTTTAACAGAATGGACCGTTCGACATAACCTCATCCATCTTTCAGCGGGGTGGACTTGACTTGAGGTCAAGGACGGATGGAGTCGCTTACAACCCGAAATTTGAAAATTTTGTGATTTAACTTGATTGTTATTTGGTAATGTATATATAAAATCAAATTACTGACGTACGAAAGATCATAAATTGAATTCGGTTTGACATGTTTGATTGATTGTTTTAGTGTTGTGTTCGCAGTTGTCAGGACAAAGTTTACATGAAAATAATATATTAAAAAGTCCACCTTAAAAGTTGAAAAATTGGAGGGTGTTAAAAAATAATACTGCTAGAAGAGGGATGATATAGTTGATAGTATCAGGCGTTATTATAAATTATATATTATAAATTTTACTTCATAGCTTGACAGACTAAGCCAATTGGGGTTGAGCTACTTATACCTATACATACTGTTGGCAACTTGTCAGTGACAGGTATTGTGAAATAGATTTAAATTTAAGTAACATAATAATACGTCCCTTAGTGCGATAAGACTAGCAATAACCTCTCAAAAGCGATAATAATAGATTAGACAAAGATATCACCAATCGCACCGATCGCCTGTTTATAAAATGTGTCCTTTTGTTTTATTGTTTCCGAGGTTTTTCGGACTTATGTTTTGTTGTATATAAGATATACTGTATTATAACATGCAATTTACACTAAGTGTAAAATAATTCGAGAAAATGAGTCGAGCTAAAGTAAATATTAAGAGATATTAGATATTCGAGGTAGAATTAATTCAATCAATCGGAAACAACCTAACGACGCGCGGCCCCCGCGGGGGCACCGGCCGAAGTGTAAAGGAATACGGGAATCGAGAGAACTCATTATACGAAGGGTTCAACAGCCCCTTGGTGATGTAAGCCCCCGCTGTTGAGCGGGAAGTGAGGTAGAATTTGTGTATTGGTCCAGTATCCAGAATCTTCAGGAAGAAACACAAAGAATACTGAAGAAATATGGAATATGCAAGCGTCGCGCGGCTCAGGTTATTTCTAAAACAGGACTTCAATGTTAATCTTTCTAATTTAACTGGACGTTAATATAACGTTTTTCTCTAAAGGTTGTCACTTTTTGCAACGTTTATGCCACGTGTCCTCCACGAGACCCTAAAGACGAATCCTTTCTGAAGACACCAAGTGACCGCACCTCGTGACTTCGCAACCGGCACGGGTTGTGGACTCCGTTTCGCCGCCCTGTCTATGACGCATCAAGTCGGGGGTTATCGAACCCGGCAAGCGCATTGATATCGGGTCGTCTCGCTTACGCAGCCACCCGTGTCGCCACCGTCGACAGCATATGTTGTTGGCATACGTTGAGATTTTTCAAAAATATTCTACAGAGATTTGTATGTAAGTATGTATAGTTAGTAGTCTGTCGTGAATTGAAGCACAATCTTGTAACTGGACATCTGCAGTTGTGCTAAAAGTTTTTAAACTACATTGGTAAATCTAGTTTAAAAATTAGTGGTCTGAGATCGCAAATTTAAATGCCATCACCCAGTAGATATTAAATTTCTCGGAAACATAATAATTTGGTTTTAAATGATTAAAACAAGTTTCTTAAAGCTTAAAATTTATCGCCGTAATTGTGTGAAGATTGTTCACAAAAAACCTTTAACATATCAAACTGATAAGCTTTATCAGTGTTAGGTAGCTCTAAACACAAAAAAAAACAATATACGACATTATTCTTGGTGTTTTCTTAATACCAATTCACTTCCTCCTCGAACACTATACAAAGCAAGAGAAGTTTTACGCTACGGACATTACGTTAGCAGTCGAAACCCTTGTAAACGAAGTTTATAAGTTATACGTTATTGTTATACGTTCGTAACTTTCTGTAAAATTACCACTAACCCGTACCCTAGAACTGACGATAACAAAAATGGCAGTAATAATAAATAGTGTAGAGTTTACAACAACTACCTATAATTGTTTTGCTACAGATGGCGTGCTACTGTAAGGTTAAGTAATTCGATCTTATTATCAATATCGAGTATTAGACCTTCTCACAACACAATATTATCCTTTGAAGAGTGCCGTTATCCACAACACGATATGTCCCTGTGTAAGAATTACCAATTGGTTTATTTCAAAAACATGTACATTTTTTTCATAAAACATTATTATACGTATAAAAAAGAGTCAGTGGGGACTATAGATCTCGTTTTAAGATGATTAATCGATTGTGACGAAAAATACTTACTCAAGATAAATGTTATTAGAACAAAGGAACTGTTATAAAAGCATACTACAATAACATATATTGTTACATTTTTGCAATGCATTATTAAGCAATTCATAACGAAAACATAAAATGGCTTGAAACTTATACAAATGACACTACAATGATAATAATAATATAACAGTAATAATTATTAAGTTATAGAATAGATACATTATGTATTTAATTTAATATAAATTGTAATGTTAAAATAGGTAATATTAGTTGTCTTTTATGTTACAAATATGTCTTTCCATTATCTATTATACCTACGATTTGCAAAAAGCGTGTTTCCAAGTATTAACGAACGCGGCTAATAACAAATAAACTATCTCAAGCACAGTGAGAATTGACGCTCCGAAACTCAGCGAGAACACTCCTCCGTAAGTAACTGAAAAGAAAATTAAATTACGGTTACTCAAAATATTTAAAGTCTATTTAAGGATATGCAATGAACGTAACAATGTAAGATAACAATATGAAAATATTAATCTGTGTGACTGTAAGTTGTGTGATATTTAGAAAGATTTATTACAGAACTACGTATTACGAAAATAAAATCAATTGAATAAATGTCAAGCCAGAAGCAACCGAGACAGAATTATAATAAATAGCCTTAGATAGCAGATGTTCACTTTTGATGGAGGCCTTCCCGTGGAATGAGAATATTCACATCTATAACAACCCTTTTATCTATTCTGTCTCACGCCAGGTTGTGGCAGCTGCGAGGATAGATTGGTGCATAGGTTACAAGGAATAAAATTATTTAACTTTACCGATGAAATACTTGAAGTCTATAAGCAATGTGAGTTTGTAGCAGTTATTGGTGGATTTGCCGAAGTACACCTGTAGCGCGGCCAGCTCACTCGCATTGCGATCCCCTCTACAACAAATTATAACATAAGAAGACATTCTTGATGAACGACGATGTCTTCCGTGCAAATTATAGAAAAGCATGTGGATATTCATTACTAACCATAAAAATTTTTTTTCCAGATTTTGGGAAATGTACTCGAAATTCTTTGCTCAATTAAGAGACACACTACCCACTGGAACATCATTAAATGATAAACAGAAATATCTTTGTCTTTAACAAAAGTCCCAATTAAGTACCTGACTTGTTACCAAAATCTAATCCAATATATATTAGAAGTATTTCAGTCTTATTTAACAATTTAATTGATAAAAGTTTGTAGAAGCCCTACCATTCCATTTGAATGGATTTAGATTCGATTTGAATCTAAGTTAAAGTATTTGTGTTATTGTTATATTTTGGTGACTTTCTCGTTGGAAGTATTTGTTCAAATTTAATTTCAAGCCATAATCTGTTTCGTTATAGATATACAATATCATTATAGTTACCATTTATTGTGTGTGTAAATTTTTGGAAAACTGTTCTTGTGTTCAGTCATCTGCAGACATCTCACATTTGCATTATTTGGGATCTAAAGATGGTTAATAGCTGGCACATTATCTAATAAGGTATCTATAATCATACGAGATTCAGTAAACTTATAATAAACTGAATTTCTATCTCAATTTATGACAAAACTGAATATTAATATTTACTAATCGAAGTCAAATAAAAGTATCCTATAATCTGTGTCCAACTGAAATTAGGAACTTGTCACTTCTGATATTCTACTTGATTAAACACGAAAGAGCACAAGATAAATGACGTCAAGCAAAAACAGAATCATTTGAGATCCGGCCAATTTCTTCAAAATACCAAGCAGATGAAGCACGATCTTTTCTTTCGTAGCATTTTTGATAATATTTTACCATAACAGACGGTATTAAAGCTATGGATTTTATTATATAGTATACTATACAAATTGTATATTTACTTAGTCACTACACAACATAAAATCTATTTTACAATAAGCCCCGAGCACAAGATAAATGAAAGATGGATGTACAATGAATAAAGAACGCTTGATACTATTATTAAAAAAAATTGACATTTGACAGTACGCTAAAATTGTGATCTGAAATTAAATGTTTCAATTACGCTAAGATCAAAGCATTAATTATAAATTATGGCATTTTATTAGGTATAAATTTTCTTTACATTCAATAAGTCAATCAAATTTGACGAGTAAAATTCGCCAACTGCCTTTTTAAATTACGGTGAATGTAAATGAAGTTATTTCGGAGTATAAGCGGCTCCATCCGAACAAATCGTTGCGTCCTGGTCTACCTCCCCTGCTCTTGATGTACTCTGCTAAACAACGAACTGAATTTTTGCGGGAATCGCTTCTGTCGGAAGTCGGTAGGGTTGCACGTACTCGTATCTTCCAGGATAATCTCGACAAGCAATACTAAGGGTATTGTTTGCTACTAACTTCCATTAAGATTCAATTGTGATACTTGCCGGTGCAACTTAACAAGTTAACTTGTTCCCATGAGACGTCTTTACTAGTGTTTGTGCGACAACAATTGATTGTGAGATGGCACGTCTTTATGTTTTCTCTTCTGTTTGTCAGTCGATTTACTCATTTTTTGTTTCGTAGCTATTGCCGAGATTTAGTGTTATTGAATATAAAATTGGGAAAGGAACGTTATTTCGTGTATATTTTCAAATTCCGACTACTAAGCGAAATTTAGGCTCTGCAACCTTGAACCTTGTGGTCATATGGTGAGTTTTAGAGTCGTGATTTGCCCTAAGCGACATTGAGTTATTGACATTAAGTCTATTGATCTGTATGGCGAGCATGGTTTAATTTTCCCTGGAAAACATTGCGCAAATTCACAAATTAGAAGCCATAGAGGTTAAAAGTACAAACCGAAGCCAAAGGTAGAGATTTCGAATGGCATTATTTATTAATTATTTTTTATACGTTTTAAATAAATATGTACATATAAGTTTTGTTACGATTACATTAGTTACTTCGTTAAAAAATTGTACCAGAACTTAAGGCCAGAGTAGTTATTTTATTCTGCCAATTTGAGTATATCGGTGACTGAACACTGCCCATCACCCATAAGGCTTCACTGCAGTAGTGTCTTTCATGTTACGTTTGAACCATTCCGTTGTCATTCAAGAGGAATCTAATGCAGTAAGCGATTCCGTAAGCCATCACTATGTTTCATTATGTGGTGAAATATACAGGGCTTACTTAAGACGAATCTAATAATCCAAAACTTGATGCGATTACTAGTAGGCATTTCAGGGTTCCGTCAGCCATCTTGCATTTCTATCATTAGGTCTTCTTCATCAAGTGAATATTCAAAGTTAGTCAAGTCGAACTTAATGGCTCTAGCAGGAGTTCCATCAGCTATCTGTCAATTTCATCATTAGATCTTCGTTATGAGATAAGTGAATAGTATGCGTCAAGATAAACCTATAAATATATAAGTATACTGGAAGACATTCCAGGGTTTCGTCTCTCACTGTCGAGTTTCATCACGAGACCAGCTCAGTGGTACCATATTACTGTCAAGTAATCTATACTTGTCAAGTTTCATGATAATACAAGAACTAGCAGTAGGTGAAAATCAGTTTCAGTGATTATGTTACATACAGGTGACGATAATACAAACCATGTTGGGGGTACTCAAAATAAGTATAGGTATTTCATGCTGACATTTTGACATGCTTGCTTAGATCCTGTTCTTTTATTATTTTATGATGGTAAGCTTTATTGTTTGATAATGTATATTTTAAATTATATAAGTATTATGAAAAATAAAAATAATTAATAAAAGTCATAAAATTACCTTATTATTTTTTATATTAATAGCCGACAAACGAGCAGACGAGCCACCTGATGGTAAGTGGTCACCGTCACCCATGGATTCAGCAAGACAAATGGTATCACTGATGCATTATCGGCCAGGAAATGAGAAGGTAAGAAAGAAAGAACTGGCTTTCAAGCCCCCAGCCGGAACACGACGAGTCGTATGGCGGCTGACTCAAGCAGGAGGGTGGTATCTAGCCAGGAAGGCTTTAGGAAAAGATAATAATAATACCAGTAATAATATTAATGAGTTAATAATAATACTGATAATATAATATTTACGCGAAACCCTACCACCAAGCAGGCTGACTTCTGTCGCCTCTTACGACACCCTTTTATGCCAGTATGGGATTGGGGGGAGTATTCTAGGCCACCCCAATACGGCCAGAATTATACCTTATACTATGTTATCGATACATTGCACTCAAGAGAGAAGTGCATTTGACCAAAGGGATGTCATGTAAAGATCTCAAATCGGCGAGGAAAGGGTGTACGTTTGGCTCTTTGACATTCAATTAAATCGTTATAGAAATTGAATAGTAGATTCTAAAGAAGGACAATATCTAACCAAACGGTTAACTTTATCACCATCATGATTACCATCGGAACCTAGCCGAGTGGGAGGGACGGTATTGAAGGTCGACGTTATCAAACATGAATGGAATCTCTTACACCTAACAATTATAAATAAATTGTAACAAAACTTACGTTATATTTAAAAGTAGCGCTTCTCGTACAAAGGGTGTTTTGTGGCTCGTGATGCTGTATTTCTTATCCTGGCATTCAGGGAGGCAAATCGGTTCACAGGGTGTCCAATCTTGAGTTTTGTACACTGCATATATTATTATGAAACAATAACCAAATAAATAGTTATCAAACGAATTATTTTAAAAGCAAAACCTTCAAACTCAGTGGTATTAAACGATAATTACATAATTAATTTTTATTCTATTTTTATAATTTTCCTATCGTCCTAAACAATTAAAAACATATCAGTCCATTTTTTCTTACTCTGTTCTAGTTACTAACAAGAAATCTTTAAAGCACGTTTAATTAATTTGTTTGCCTTAGCAATTTGACTGCCATTGTTTATCGCTTTTTCCAATTATATTTTTCTTTTATGTCTTCTGTTGTGTTTTTCCTTTGTCTTGCGACGGTGTATACACCAGATTTATTTTAGTACATTGTTTGGAAATAACTAGTAAGGTTTTGTGCAAGAAATGTTCCCGTATTGAACCGAATCATATTAACTTAACGTAAGTATGGACGTCGAGAGGCAGGAGACACATCTAGATGACAACTGATTTCTAAAGCCATCACTGGTTGTCAAAATTATACAAGATAATAAAATTAAACGTTTTCATTATTTTAGTGTATCTGACTATTAATTTGTACTAAAGGAACTTTAGTACTGTTAAATTTTTGAACAATGTATAAACAATGTACAAGTAACGGACAGAAGTTTTCACCAAATTCTAATATCAATAATAGAGTAAGCGGTCTCAACCTCAATAGACATAGCTTCTGTCTGTTTACATTTCCAGAACTATGTATAATTCCTCGAGGATACTGTAAACTCTGTTTAAATAACTTATCCTATTAGTAATTGGAATTTAATAATAGCGAGGGAGAAGAAATTTTTTCCATCCTTTGTATCTAGTTGAGCATCAAAAGGTTAAGACCTGTATTTAAAACTGAAACACTAGTATTACAAGTAATTTATAAGATCATACTCACCTCTAAAATTGCTTAAACATTGTAGATCTTCGAATTCACAAACTTTCACAGCCGTTTCTACAAAAACAATTATATCAGTAAATAAACAAATTACAATATAATTACAATCAAAATTTTGCAAATACACTTTTACGATATATAAGAAGCGTAATTACTTCATAACTATCTTAATAATGTGCAGCTTACGCAGTAACAAATCAAAGATACAGAATACAGTAGAAAACTGTTTGAAATATGAAATTTTAGTACATAAAAATTGTTTATAAATAAATACGAACCGACAATTATATGCCACGATGTTCAGTTTATTTATAACAGATTTGTTTTGTTACATGTCGTTTTTTCACGTTAGTATAATATTTTTTATTAAAATAAAAATACATTCATTTAATTCATGGACGGACGAAATTTTCTCTGTAAATTCATCAAATTTGTTAGAAGTGGATACATTTTGTAGTGTGAGGAGGATTTATGCGATTTCTTTCCCCCATCCCCTTTGTATGTCAATGTCAAACGTTAAATTAAAAAATATAGACATGACATAATAAACATGAAATAAAAAAAATTAAAGTCTGGAGTGCTTTAAAGAACCATAATTAATCCATCGAACTGTTAGGGATATTTAAATGCCACTTTAGCAAAGCTTATTGATTATGATAAGCATTTTCTTCGAGAATTTAAAACTTTTAGGTTTTACGACGGAAACCGTCCCAAAACGAGAAAATAATTAAACACTAAGTTTATATAATACCATATTATAATTATGACTGTATTACACCCGAACAGAAATGAATTGTAGAAAGGTAAAAATGAAGTTTTTGATTGTGAATGACTGCTGCAACTGTCAAGTTGGTACTCCTTCGTTGCAATAAGATCCTAAGTTAATAAAGTTTATATTTCCCAAATCAAAACCGTATGTCTGAATAGGTAAGTCTGGGATGTGATGCGGTGTGGATATATATTCAATTTTGTACAGCTTTCCATCAGTAAAACTTACCTCGAGGGTATTTGAATGGAATACAGCCACAATACTTGAGATAGTTTTTCATCCTGCACTCAGTTTTACATGTCTCGTAGCTGTATTTGTCCGTGTGATCTAGCTCCACCTCGTCGTGGAACCAGCACCCACGCTTCAACGGGTCTACACGTTTGACGTCATCCTCACACAGGAACACTTGAGGCTCAACCGTGATCTCGATGGAGTCTCCGATATCGATATACTTGTAAAGGACCGTTGTTTCAGGAAAGTCGTCTGGGTCAGTTAGTAGGATCTGGTACAAAAATATTAATGGTATTAAACTAATCTACCTGGTGGTAAATGTTAACTATGGATTATCGTAACATTAGCATTGATGCGTTGCTGGCCAGAAGGATTCGGGGATTCCTTTTTTTTATCTTGCTCGCCTACACTATAATTAAAAATATTAATACATTTCACAATTCATTCTAGATGACTGGCATATAGCCAAGCATAGCGCATCAGAAACAATTGCTAATAATTTTTGTCAGGCGTTTTTACTTTTTTTGGCAGAGGAGGTGATAAGTTCCCCGTATTGCGTTAGTCGCTGAAATCTATATCATAAACCTTCATCCTGACGTTACTTGCGCATAGTGACAGTTAACTTTGTCCTCGCTCTGATCTCCATTAGCCCCGGTGGTAATATATTATCAAGTCCCGACTGCTCGTTTGTAAGCTATTGATATATAAATAAGATACCTTTGCAGCGTAGTATGGCAGAGGGGACCAGCTTGGGTAATCTCCAGGTTCCACGTCGAAAACTACGGTTAAACCGGAACCTCTGTGATACGTAATTTAAGTTAATATAAAAGACTGGTCTTTATTTCCCGAGCTAAATACAATGGGTAAGTAAATATACTTTTACAAAGTAATCATACAAACCAGGTACCGATAAGAGTACCTTAAGCGTTAAATATCACGTACACGTTTTCTTTATTAGCTGTTTTATGTGTGTATTGTTTTCAGACGTTAAGTATCACGTACACGTTTTCTTTATTAGCTGTTTTATGTGTGTATTGTTTTCAGACGTTAAGTATCACGTACACGTTTTCTTTATTAGCTGTTTTATGTGTGTATTGTTTTCAGACGTTAAGTATCACGTACAGGTTTTCTTTATTAGCTGTTTTATGTGTGTATTGTTTTCAGACGATATTGAAAGGCGTAGAAAGTTCTCGAAGGCTCGGAATATGCCGCAGGGCCGGCAGCGGGTCCTTCGTATCTCGGATATGAAAGCCAAGAGCTTTCCCTACGAAACGATATAGGTTCCTGCGATAAACAAGTACGACTGTGAATTTTAGAAAAATCTTTAGCATTTTTCAAATGATCGAATAGAGGAAAAAATATGGTAATTACTAGAATTAACATTACTACATTATAACCGATACTAACTTTTTACAAATCGCAACTTATTCACACAATATACGAGTCTATCACAGTCATCATCACAATTAAACTTATAAATATAACACGTCTGGACGGCACTGAGGTACCTGACTCTAAAGCCTAGGTCTTAAGACAAACCGTAAAAAAGCTTCTGATACCAACCGAGGTTAATAGTCCAATAGTTTTTCTAACATCTGAGTGAAGTATACAATTATACATTATGAAATATAATTTTGTTTGCCTTATTTCAAATTCTGCCAATAATAACCAAAATGTTTCTATAGAATTTTTGATGTAATTAATTATTAATTTCCCAGTCAAAGTTATGTAAAACTGAAATCCGATAAATCCGAAACCTACTTTAATCTTGAATCCCTGGAAATACGCGTATCTAAACGAAAACATATTTATTTACAGGAATTGTTCTATCTTTACAGTTAATGGTTAAGTTTGAATCTCATTAAGTTGCTTATAACCAGACCAGTTAATATAGACAGACACTAGGAGCACGAAATATATATATTTTTTGCTTTTGTACATGATAGTTTTTGACTCAGTAACATTAGGAAAAAATTATATTAAATTTCATTTTAATTTATCATTCATCTTATTCTGTGAGAACAGCCGAGCCCAGCGATGTTATCTGTAAAAAAATCTTAGCTCCTCGAGCTCGTCAAAGCATTCTTCTTCACTAAATCAAATTAAAATTTATTTCTAAAGTACTTCCAGGATTTTCTTTTTCCGTCCATTAAAACCTTAGCTGTGATAAGTATTCTACTTATCACAGCTAAGGTTTATCTAGTAATTTAAATAAATACCTCCTTAATTTGAATGGAAAACTTGAGATTTGTGTAGTATTGAAGGTATTGAATTGTAGGTATTAAATTACTAGCAACCCGCTCAGACCTTGCACTAATGTGGAAACGGGTAGTTATTTAATATATTTACAAACTAGGAATTCTCCCTCGCTTCGCTTCAGATACACTACGGTTACAAATATGTAGTACCTGCGTTGTGTTAGGACAGTT
Source organism: Megathymus violae (assembly GCA_003671415.1). Classification (NCBI taxonomy): domain Eukaryota; kingdom Metazoa; phylum Arthropoda; class Insecta; order Lepidoptera; family Hesperiidae; genus Megathymus; species Megathymus violae. The sequence continues at coordinate 864,996 of PDGT01000103.1, read as the reverse complement.
TTGTCGTTCTATGAATTACAAATTAATATATTAATTTATAACTATATTATTTTTGGACGGATTGTAATGAAATAAACTTTAACTATTAAGTGATGCTTACTGCAATACATAAGTTAAAACTAGAACAAAATAGGTTAAGCCGTTTCTGAGGTGAGCGCGAACAAACGTACAGACAAACAGACAAAAATTTTAACAACTATTGTGTTGTTCTCTATTGCATTAATAAAGGCCTCTAATAATGTTTTTTCTCATATGTCTTTCATGTACAGAAAGCGATCAGTTATGTGTTTATAGAAACTCATCTGTAACCCCATTAGCATTTTTAGAAGTGTTTAAAAAATAAAGAACTGGGGAACTTTCGTGGAATCCTAAGGGACAAGCCATGTTATGAAAGCTATCGAAGTGGCGCCGTAGCAAAACTTATTCAGTATGATGAGGATATTTATTTTAAAATAACCGTCAAACGAGCAGACGGGCCATCTAACAATAAGTGGTCAGCATCACCCATAGATCAATAATACCTAAGATATCACCAACGCGGTGCCGATCAAGATGGAAACGAAAATTGTAAACTAAAACATGTATAAATAATTTATGGATCATTCTAGAAGAAAGGTATCCTTGCGGGTAAAGAACCTGCACGCAAATATGACTCAAAAGGGAGGATGATAGTCTCTTCTGTTTCTCAATAGTGTTCCCCAATGTAG